>JAQGAF010000103.1:0-83135 GCA_034687865.1 Kryphioiulus occultus
AACCCTAATAGCATTGCCACTATATGACAGTATGATCGCCACTAGACGGCAGTAGGTATTTCCTTTCTGTACCGCGCATGTTGTAGGTTTCGGCGCGTGTTTGTTCCTACGGTCTTCCGTAAGTAATGAAAATGTTGATAACGCCTATGATAATGCGGACTTAGAAAGGAGTGTAGTTTCTTTAAATTGCATTGAAATAGACGATCCTGGCATTAAGATGAAGGTAAAAGTATTAAGCAGAAATCCTGATGACTACATTCGTGAATGCAGCCGTGATATCCACCGTGGTAAGTTAAGCATGCAGTGTGCATGTACATAGTGTAGCCTATGCTTAGCATTGACACGTGCTCTACGTGAATATCCTGTACGTTACCCTGTATGGGATCAAACAGAATGAGTGTTTCATTCAATGCCGTGTTTCCTATTATTTTCAGTACAACGAAACTATGACCCATCGTTACATCCTTTCGAAGCACCGAGGGAATATACGAGGGCCCTAAATGCTGTCAAACTAGAAAGGGTCTTTGCCCGACCATTTCTTGGCTCACTTGATGGACATAAGGATGGTATTGAATGCTTGATCAAACACCCCAAAAAATTATCTCTCATCGTATCAGGCTGTTGTGACGGAGAGGTAAGATTGGCTATGCTAATTTATGAAAAATAACGTGACTATCATAAATCCAACTTTTATGAAAAATCATTCTGACTTCGTTCGCAGATTAAACTATGGAATCTGCCAACCAAGAAGTGCGTTCACACTATTCAAGCACACACAGGATTTGTCAGAGGAATAAGTTTTGACCACGAGTCTGGGTCATTTTTCTCGGTATGTATGCATATTCATTGTATTACGTCATTTTGGGCTATTAGAATTTTTAAAATACATTAGCCTCAGGTAGGGCAATTTGAGAGCGAGACAGTATCTACAATTGGATATGTTCCTTAAATTACAGGTTGGAGATGACAAAACAATAAAGCAGTGGAACATGAGTGAAGAATACTGGAATCAGCCAGAATTCGAAGCTATGAACACAATTATTACAAAAGTAAATTGAAGTGCCAATGCCTAGCAAACGCTTACAACGCATTTTACCTTGCCTCTAAAAAATCTTTCTTTTATAATCAGACAATGCTGACAGGTATTACGCACCACAGAGAAAAATCCCTCTTTGCCACGTGTGGAGAAAGAGTTGACCTTTGGGACCTAACTCGTGCCGAACCACTAAAGACATTCAAATGGGGAGTCGACAGTGTTAATAGCGTCAAGTTCAATCCAATAGAGGTAATTTAAATCCTTCACAGCATTTAGCGTTTCAGGTTCTGTTTTCTATTGCTTATACTTTTTAACGTTTAAGACCAATGTTCTTGGAAGTTGTGCCAGTGATCGTAGCATCATGTTGTATGATACAAGAGCATCTTCACCAGTTCGTAAAGTAAGTAGAAGGAAATGTGTAAGTCGTTCATTCAATATACGTTTCCCATTCATTCTTTTACTACTACATCTTTGCTTATATGCTTTTAGGTAGTACTTGCAATGCGTAGCAATACAATTGCATGGAATCCTATGGAAGCTTTTATTTTTACTGCTGCTAACGAGGATCACAAGTAAGTTTCATTGACATTGGTGATATCAAAATGGAGGTAATGAAAGATCAGATGTAAAGCCATGTTGGTTTGACTGTAAAAGAGTAGGTATAATATTGCAAAGTCAAAAGGGTACACTATCAAATTTGTGTTATATTAACATTCATGTAGTAGCGAACGTAGAATTTTCTTTTAATGATAGGATACATGTTTCAGCTTGTATACATTTGACATGAGGTCCCTTTCATCAGCTACTAGTGTGCATAAGGATCACGTTGCAGCAGGTACATTCCAAATCTGTCATTGTGACTTGTTTTGATTATGCTATAAAATTGTAAATTAATGACTATATCAACTTAACTTTCAGTAATTGATGTGGATTATTCTCCAACTGGAGTGGAGTTTATTTCTGGAAGTTATGATAAAACCTTACGTATATTTGAAGTTCAAGGCGGCCACAGCAGGTAGGCATTAGATGAAAGAAAAATTTGCTGAAGTCACCTTATCTAGTGAGCACCATTAAAGCGAGCCAATTCACATTTACAGAGAGATATATCACACTAAACGGATGCAGCGGTTGAAAACCGTATTGTGGTCATTGGATAGCAAGTTCGTGTTATGTGGATCAGATGAGATGAATATTCGAATATGGAAGGCTAAAGCATCAGAAAAACTTGGAGTGGTAATGATGGCAGCTGGCATTACAATTCAACTGACTTGCCTTTCCTGCTGTAACTCTGGTGGGTCAAACTCATATGGGAAATTACTTACGTACCTATTTTGCATATTACAGCTCAGGCCGAGAGAAAAGGTTGCATATAACTACAACGAAAAACTTAAGGAGAAATTTGCCAGCCATCCTCAGATTAGGCGTATTGCTCGCCACAGACATGTCCCCAAGCACGTTTACAATGGCAGAAAAGAAATGCACGCTATGATGGAATCTCGAAGAAGAAAGTAAGTGAAATAAGCCAACAATTATTTTGTTAATTTTTATACCTTTAACAGTTTAATCCACCAGGTTAACTAACTCAAAATTTTGCTATGCAGGGAGGAGAATCGACGCAAACATAGCAAACCAGGAACAGTTCCCCATGTATCAGAACGCAGGAAACACATTGTTAAGGAAACTGAGTGAATGCAGAGTAACCTACTTGCGTTGTACATGCTCAAATAAAATAAATCCTTATTTTAAAACGAGTTGCCCAATTATTAAATATTGCCAATTATAATAGTCACTACAATTACAATACAAAACATGATTTAATATGGAGGAGGACATCAAGTCTTATCATCATCTGGAGAGGGGAGGGGTTTACCTATGGTATTATTTTTTTGGTTAAATGTGCTTTTCAATTCAACTGAGCAACCTAGAATCAGTAAGTGAATACCATGTGGAAGGGGGTGTAGTCTATCAACTTAATTTGCCACTGCATTCTGGTGGTCACCATGCATCATCTTTGGTAAACTGAGTTACTTTAAGTTTAAGGTTATCCTTTGCAAGAGAATTCCAAAATCTGATGGCATGCAAGAAATAAGACCAATAATATGGACCCAAATGGTCTCCGATTTCCATAATTGAATTGAAATGAAAGGTTCTGCCACCATGGTAGTTTCACTTAAAGATTCCCTCCACCGTTTGTTTGACTAAAATTCATTATCTTTGCTCAACAACACTGAAGCTTCCTAAGGGGTTTTCCGAAGTTATGCTATGTAAATAAGATCTCTGATAATAGAAATATCTTTACAAAGAATTTATTTAGAAAATGATGAAAATACAAAAAAGTCACAGCATCTTTCAGGCTTCGATTTCAGCCGTCTTCAGCATCAGCGCCATTGTCTCTTGCGCGACATTTACTTTCTATGTCACTCATTGCCTGAAGTTTTGTGATCAATGCCTTGCCAAATTTTTCTTGGAAGGCAGCACTCAGGTGGTTGAGAAGCGCATAAGGAGTCTCAAAGTAAGTCGTATCAGAGTCGACGTTGCAATCATGGTTTCTTCCAACAATCCGAAAGCCTCGTTTGGAGAGTTCGATGCAAAACCTGAAGCCTTCGAAGGTAGTCACATTCCAATAAATGCAGGAGTCCGATGGGCTCAATTTGTAGGCAATCCTGGCTTCACTCACTCCACACTCAATGTCCCTGATAACAGCTTCAGCCTCCTTCTTCCACTGCTCCTTATCAAACACCTTGCCTGGGTCCATTCTTGGTGTTTTCCTCTGGGCTTGCCTTCAATAGCGATACAAATGAATAAGATCTTTAAGCACGTCGATGCAAATTCCAACCAAGACGATCCACAACGGTATGAAGGCGTAGTAGAGTGGAATGCCTTTCTGGTACTCCAATTTAGCGCACATTGTGGCCTGAAATGTTATTTTCAAAAGAACCGCTGCCAGATACCAGATCTTCCTGTGCATGGTAATCCACCAGCTATCGTGTCCGTTTTTGCAGTGCGTGATTATCTTCAACGTCACATAGATTAACATAATGCTATCGAACAACCACATGGGGATAAACACAATGAACCAGTTCCATGACGTCTTACCGTCTAATCGCAGGACGAGCAAGATTAAAAACACCAGAAGGAGGAACCAGGTGAAAAGAGCTCGATGGGAAAGAACCGCCATGACATCTTTTAAAAAACAAGCACCGCCATCTAGCGGCCACTTTTACGACTGATAGTACAGGGAGTCACAAAAGTATAGGTCAAGAGAAGAGATGAAAATTTTCGATCAAGGTGGCACATTTGAATGAACTACATGTACATACAAGCTCAGTCTCAAGTTTTTAAAAAAAACATAACCGCAGACCCCTAAAATAGATGAATAACGACGCAAAAAAATGCTCTTCATCACTTCAAAAGCTTGGTCTAATCATGGAACTCCAGATTAACTTTTAACTAAACTGAGAAATGGAAGGTTTATTAATCCTTGAAATCATAATACTCAATCCACAAAATTCAAATTCATTCTCTCAAAATCGGGTTCCCCCCACATAATTCTGAATTTTATTCCACGAAACGGAACATTAAACCTTAGTAAAAACAACTATGCTACTTAACGATGAAAAAATTCCAAATTTGTGATTGGTTTAATTAAATTTGATCAAAATTTCTGTCAAAATTGGATTTCCCCAACATATTTCTGATTTTTGGTCCTCGAAACGTATCGATTGACTCGCATCAAACCATAGTAAAAATAACTATTAACTAAGGAGGAAGTGATTTCAAATTTGTGACAATTTAAAATGCTGTGATTTCAATATTAATTATTGAAATCAAAATCACATTTCCCCACAACTGTGTGAACTGTGCATGTTTGATCCGTTATTACGAATTCAGAAAATTCAGAAAAAAAAACAGATTTATCCTAGTGATTTTCTCAAATTGTCCATTTATGTTGCATCTACAGTAGATCATGTAATGACACGACAACATGCATTATACTGGAACTCTTTAGGGAAATTCTCCACTAAGCTTATATAACGACATGAGATAGGGAAGTTATTCATAATTCGTGACCGTCAAACTGTTGAGATGAAGTAACAAAATGCTTTTAATAAGCAAACTAAACGAAATAAACTTCATATCTTATAATTTGTTTCAAAATTAGATTCGAATGATACGGCGCTGTCGACAAATTCAATGCCAGCCCAATGTCAAAAGCATATGGAACTTGCTCAGCCCCTCTATGTATCAAATTTCAAATGTCAAATAATATTACCAAGGCATCCTTGTAGGGGGTAGGGTAAAACTTAAAAAAAATTGGGAGAAGCTCAAGCCCTGTTTAATTTCCTCAGCCATTTTTTTTTTCGATATAAATCGCATCGATACATGTGGGGTAATTCTATAAACTCCTTGACGTGTAAACAGTGAAATCCAGCATGTCCTTTAACCTAGCCTAAAAAATTCAACCCTGATATTCAACGCCCTCGGTTCCCCATTTCCTCCATCTGTCCTCTCCTCCACCCACCACCATCATAATCATCGTTTGATTCGTAAATGACTCCGGCTTAAGAGGTTTCTTAATACTTAATTGTCTTCTGAGAAGTCGAGCTCTTTTCTTTAATAAAGCGCAGAAAATCACTCGTTCAAATCGGTCATTTTCTCTGGCACCCTCATCGGCCAAGAAGCTAACATCCTCATTAACAAATGGATGTTTTCCCTACTTTCTTTTGTGGACATTCTGGAAAAGAAACTTAACAGAAGTACATCAGCCAGAGTCAGGACCTAAGCGGATTTGCCAAAAAGGACACCAAAGTTACGATAATGACAAAGTGTGTGACTGGAAATGGATGGATGGAAATCTGCCAACTACAGTGTAGTTATCAACGTAGATATCGCCTGTGGTAGATTAAAACTTCGTGTATTTTGCTTAATATCGTACGTGTAGCTTTAGTGTGATTTTAGTTATGCCAACATGAAGCATGTTAACGTCGTCGCTCGGACGATACTACTTATGGGACTGTTCAGCAGTGGAATAGTAAGTAGTGCTTCCATTTTTATTTATTTCGTTAAAATATTGGCATGATAGCCAACTTGAGATAATCTGCTACAGTATTTCCAAAAATTACAAAATAAATCGGATCTACACTTTGTAATCAGCCTGAACATGCAGTGTACATGTACATGTAGTATGGCAACTTCAGCAAAATAGGAACCAACGATATGCAAGATATTGGTTGCTCGATTTCCACATTTTTATGAAGTAATGGCCGCTCAAATTAAGTTTTGAGCTTTATTAAATCCTCGAATCAGCCGCATTTTGCTGAATATTAATTGCAACTGCGGTTTGATAAAACCATTTCAGAGCTGCAATTAAGCACCATTTTACAAATCGAATATTATCCTAACTATATCACTTTTAAAAAAATGACAGACTGAACATCGTAAGTTAAAGGTTTGGGCAAGTTTTGATCGAGTCTGTTGCTAAAAATAAATGTAAATTGAGAACGATCCAGTGAAATATTTCGTCAATCGTTTTATCTAGACACAAATAGCTATTTCCTGATATTACGTGATAAATCGCATAGCCTTAAGATTAAAATCGCTGCCGGGCACTCGCAACCAGTTTACTTGATAAAACGATAACAGGGCCAATTAGGATGGTCTTATCGCGCCAAACAACTTAAGGGTGCTTCTACTAGATTTCATTAATTGTAATGTCAATTTTATCGTAATCATAATATCATTTTAAATTGGTAGAATTTAATGACGACCATATGACGCACATGGAAATTAAGAGCTGAAATTCTGGCTGTAAATACCACGTTTAACAACAGGGGATGCTCAAATATTATTTCATCGTTGACTGGTTTAATTGTGATCTTTTTTTAGACAATTTGTGATATATTTGTGCAAAACGTTTTGCGTAAACAGCGTTTTCCTATAATTCCTGCATATTTTTTTTAGAGAAATACGGATTACAATTAATAATTTCTTGTTCAATTTGTATAAAAAATTCGCTCAATTCGACAATGTTTTGGTCAAATTGATCATCTGACTATGTCAACATTTATGGAAAGTGGGGTCAGGAGATGATGATGAAAGCTTACATAAAGGGAGGAGAAGGGGAGTGTAACCAAATTTATTACCCCAATTGTAACAGCAATTTAGAGCTAGCTTAAGAAAAATTCAATTCAACTCAGTGCCCTACAATCAGTAAGTGAATACCATGTGGTAGGGGGTCTAATCCATCAGCAGAATTTAATCGGCAATTACCATGAACATTGTTAAACTAAATATCTTGGAGCTTTAGGCTATCCTTAAGAGGAAATGGAATACATTTGGAAGTAAAAGAAGTAATGGTATAAAACAAATCTATGAAAACATGTATTGTATAATATAGAACAACTTCAAATAACGTTCTGAATGGAGCCAGTTATTTCATGTCATCGTCGTCGGAGATCAATAATAGAGTTTTGCTGTATAATTACAGGAAGCCAATTTTGGATTGCATCAGTTTTGGGCTTGCAAGTGTCCACCAGGATTCTACGCATCAGCAACTAGCCAGGTGTATGCTCCTGGAGAGTTATGTAAAGACAAAAATGAAAGTTTCATTGTGGGACCCAATGATTTGGGTGACGACTTCACCACCCCGAATCCTGACACCAGCGGTGCCACCACCATTTTGGAGGCTTGTTCAAGATGTGCCCAAGGCTGCGCAACATGCCAAGGACCGGAAGTGGACCAGTGTTTGGAATGTGCAGTTGGTTATTTCGCCTACCAAACCCAGACTGATAAATCGGATGTGCAAAGCGTGAAAACGAAACGATCTTCAGAAACTAGGGCTGACCGTAAGCAACATGGGTCACAGGGGGTAAATTCCCGAAAGATTTTCGAAGAAGACGAACTGCTGCTGATGGATGTCGATGTAAGAAAGGTCAGAGACGCTACTGGTGACTACCACCAAAATTCGCAAAATTATAGCGAGGATGCACTTTTCAAGGAATACGACGACGAAGAATCCTCAGGAGAAATTGATGATGGCAGCGAAGCGCTTGTAGTCCATCTTCCAGAACTGCCAGACATTCCTCGAGCAATGGTCGAGAATCCAAAACCATCAAGTACTCTTGAAAATCATCCTGCAGATTCAGCAGATCATTTAGAAAGCAGGAGTGACGAATCAAAAGATGTTGCTGATGAACACAATGTAGAATCCACTTTGACCAATGTGGAAAAAAATGATAGTAAACAGGCAGACTCTATGGACGCCCAACATTCCACCCAGCTACCGCTTGGTGATAAAGATATGCCTGCAGTTACCACCGAAGGTAATTTTAAATTGACTCTTCCACAACTCGTAGTTGCACAATCGATGGGCAAAAACTCCGCTGGTGAAAACAAGACAATTGACCAAGAAAAGGTGTCAAGTGAGGAACAAAGTGTTGAAGACGACGCTCCAAATCAAGTTAATATCAAAGCTATTTTAAATGATCTTGACAAAAACTTCGAACCAGCTGACGAACCTGAAGAGAGTCATGAAACCAGCAACATAAGTTTGAACTCTGCTGATATCTTTAACGAAAACTTCAATGATGAAAAACCGGAAATTCCAGAAGTTCCAGAAATTCCGGAAATTGCCATCTCAACCAATCCCAGAGACCCGTTGAAAAACCTAAGCAAGGTGAACCCAGAAGTGAACATCGGTATGCTTAGTAAAACCGGAAGTGCTCTCATTCCAACTCCGACCTACAGTTGCCTGGCCAATTGTCCCGAGGGTCATTACAATACCAGTAATCGGTTCTGTCTAATCTGCCATGCTGAGTGCGAAGGTTGTTTTAATGATGGCCCCACTAATTGCATTAAATGTCGAAATTACAAGAAGGGCTCAATCTGCGTTGCCTCTTGCACCAGCAACGAAACGTCAACCGAAAAGTACAATTCCAACTGCGAAGTACAAAGTGAGGAGGAGACTATCCCAGCTGGATATTACGCTATTCCTCCATTAGTTATTGTATTGGTTTGCTTGTGCGTGGCCGTATCATACTGCAGAAAACGCAGGAAACTAAAAAATTCCTTGTCTGGACGACCGGAAGGAATGCACAAGACGGACATGCACAGCAGCGAGATCTCCTTCACCAGGACCCACTTGGATAACAAGAAGGTAAAACTATGGCGCAAATACACTATCGTATGTAGTTTATGTTGGTTTTTCAAGATATTATTACACCATCCTCAATTCTTTCAAATTCCTCAATAACTTCTTGTTTTAGCAAACGCAATAAACGCATTCTCTGAATTCTCACTTAACATTTACCTGAAGCAGGTTAATATCGCTTTGGTTATAACATGTTAACATGGGAAGTCTTCATTTATACGCTACACATGTAACACAAGTATTACAAAAAAATTTATGGATTTACACGCACTACAGAATAGTCCCTGCTCGAATTGGTATATATATATGTTCTATATGTTGTCCCAATGTCGCAATTTTTCTTTTTTTAGTATTTTGTTCTCTTTTTGTAATAATTGTATTTTTTCTAACCTAAACTAACCTGAAAATGTAATTTATTGAGTCGCAGGCAATCAACTGACAGCTTACAAGCCGTTAGGAGAAGCCCCCTTTCTCAGAATGTCTATGCAGGAGCATTGCAACAACAGGGATTATTCAATAGTACAGCCTAAATTGTAACATGCAAAACCAAGTACATGTATCTATTTGCTCCATGTTTTCCATAGCATGACATATTATGACAAATCCAAATTTCCAAGTTAATTCATAAGACATATGGAAACATAAACTAAGCTGATTTAAACCAGGAACATAACTTGAGACAGTGTCGTAAGAACATAGTTAATAAGGTCGCAATAGCCATGTTTTTTTTCTCATAACAAATGACCAACTTATGCATTTCTAGTGTTTTTACAAAGGAAGCAAACCAGCGATTCATATTGCACAGACGGAGTTTAAGAGCTCGTCGGAGACACTGAAAAGAAAAGGGAATCCTTATGTGTATGCGGAACGTCCACTGCTGCCAGTAAGATGCTCAAATGTGTAATCAAATAATTAAACCTTATTAGCCCTTGTCTTAGGAGAAGCAATTAAGATCAACTATCGTTTGGTGTTTGTTGTTAACTCCCAAAAAAGTCTAACGTTCCTTATTCAAAAGGGAATTGTGCTTTGTCCCTGAGACTTGATCACAATAGTAACTGTTCATTAGATGCAATGCGCTTATGGTTTCTAATCCCATTTCAGAAATACGCCCACCAAACAGCAACGAATTCTCCTGCTTGGTCAGCATGTAAGGACATGAGTGAACCTGAATATGAGTTTGATCCATTATATGAAACTCCTGATAATACCATGGATTTGGAGACTCTCAAAAGATATCATTATAGAAGAAGAAGCAGTCCATCCCACGTTCACTTCGCTTTGACAACTTCAAAGGTTAAAGGCAAGTTGCTTAAGAGCTAAGCTCTTTCTAATCTCTCTTTTCAATAAATTTCGTTTTGCTTTTTATGTGCTTTGCAAATGTCAAAGTTTAGGGCTTGCTTAGCCAAAATGAACTTTCCAGCTGTAGACACATAATAATCGAATGTGTTAAACAAAGATGCCTCGCCTGTAAAATGTTTCTTTGTCGCTTTGTTGCCCAGCAGCCCATATATTGCGAAAATTGCTTAATAACAAGTCGTAAAATGATAATCAGGTAAATAAACCATAGAAAAACAAGCTACATATACCGGTGGATGAAATTCATGTAACTGAATATAATGACATTTCTTAGACAGACCTGCTTCGTGAAAATCTAAAAATATAAACAGCCTTTAAATCTGAAATCTGCAATAACAACAAAAAATGTATAACTGAAAACAGTAGTTTCTATTAGGTTCTATTACCAGGACCCCAAAATCCCAAACGCCAACAGCTCAACATGTACAGTGTAATGACGCCACTGTTAATACCAAATTCTTCTAAAAATATTTTTAGGCAAACTTGTGGTAATTGAAAAGGTTCTGGAGGTGACACATTATAATCAGTTTTCCTACTTGTATAATTTATAAATGTGCTCGCAATTCAAACGTGCTCTATGTGGAGTTAAAGTTTAACGCATTCATGAACGTCCATCGCTTTTTCAAGCATGGATGAAATTAAAACGCCACAATCTTTTGGTTGATTTTCAGAAGTTTCAAAAAGTTTGGATGATTGCCGTCATGGCTTAACTAGCAAGCCTATTAAGGAATCCGTGCAAAGGCACACATCAAGCATGGAAACAACGCAGCACATTGCATGAAAATTTAGTTAAATGATATGAAAACAAATTTACCTCGTAGCTAGTTGCCGAGCTAAACATTTTGAAATAATTTTCAGAAATTTCAAACAGTTTGGAAGACTGTTTAGATACAGATAGCCTTTGCCTGGACGACCAGAGGGAATATGACGACGTAGACGATTTAAGGACAGAAAATTACGAAAGAAAATTCGTGGACAACGAAGGGGACCAACTGGGGGACCTGGAAGCTCCCTATTATCAGGCTCCTCCGTTACCAGTGAGAAATTCACCATCTGTTCAAGACATCATCATCGACGATCACATATACGTTAATATTGATGAAGATGCATGACAATTTGTAGCCAGAAATCTGATTTCCTCAATTATCAGGCCTGAATGGATGGACTGGAACTGAATTCCTGCATATACAAATAATTTAGTGATTCTATTGTTGATCATGCCAACTGAATAAGGTAGATGTCAACACGAGCAATCTTTGCCTTTTAATACTGTATGTAAAAAGCAGGTATTTGAGTCGAAAACCAATAATGTTATGCAACGTCATTGAATTATAATGCATTGAAAGTATTTTTTTCAGGCACCTGACCTTCAGTAGTTGCTGGAATGCAGGATACCGGTCTTTGTTTGTGTACATGCCATTTTGTGTGTAGTTTGCCCCCTGTTCTCTTTAAAAATTATCAATTTTGCGAACATGCAACAGATCAACATATAAAATACATGTAGCTGCCATTATTATTGCATATTCATAGTGAACAAGCGAAGACACTATATATGAAATCTGCAATGTTGACCACCTTATACAGTGAACACGAATTATGTCGAACCATGCGATAATACATGTATGAAATTAGGTTTATTTACATTTTTCTAATCTATTCAGGTGACGGTCTGTGACTATTTATGATATCAGAAGCACGACAAGTGTCAATCCAAAGTGTGTGTATATAATGTTTTGTGACCATTTAACCCAATTTGCTCTCTCACATCCAATATTTTTTTACAAACACTTGTGTAATAACTACGAAATCTGGTTAATAAATCTGCGCAAGGACAGCTCTTCTGTCGCAATTTTATGACGCAAGAATTATAAAGGCAATTCTTACCTGTCAACTAGGCCAATGCCATACAGTATTTGAAACGTTGATTTACGACGAGCTTGGTACCAGTACTGTCTGCCTGAAGTCATAATGAGTTCTCCTTAGTCGAAGCAGAGCTACTGTATGGTCGAAGTGAAAGTCCAGTTACTTGAAATAGCCGCATAGCCGAATCCATTGTCCTTGAAAAACTTCAGGTAAAACTTTCGAGTCACACCAAGGCCAATTGGTCCCACAACCATCGCACTTCCAGTGCATGCACAACTTAAATCACTATTTATACCGTATTAATGTCACATTTCTACAGAATAACTTGAAATTTTTGAAAAATAAAGTGATGGAAACATCCCAAGCACATGCTGATTCAATGAAGCGACACGCCGAGTTCAAAAATCGAACTTTAGCAATGTGACTATAAGTTTTGTCCATTTGTCCCTAGTTCGAATTATTTTATTCAACCAGTGAACAATGAATGGAAAAAAACAGAATTTGAGACTTTGAGTAATAAATGTACCGTTTTACACGCACAAAACAATCAATTTGCAGTTGTAATTAGAGTTTGATTATAATTTATGAGGTCCACATTCTTTTATCATTACATTGTAAACAAGTAGGGAAAAAGACGTCCGATCTCGTAGATTTGTGAGTGACAGCGTTTGATTTTATAAAAGCAATTAGCGCATACTTATTTACATAAATTAACTCGCGAAATTCAATTTTATAGGCGCAATAATTCTTTCTTGGAAGCGTACAACATCTATAATTACAAATTTATTTTCGTAATTCATCGTTATATCCTGGCCCTCCCGTAAGCGAACTAATTACAAAAACAATTATAGCACACACATATTAAAGAAATGTGAGAAATAATGCACATAGGCCTACTAAATTCAACGTCGCCATTATGCAAATTTCCTTTCAACGTTTGAAAAACAAAAGAGCGGGTTATTGCATCACAGCTAAGGCGAGACTGATATGTCTAAACTACGTGATGCAACATAATAACAGTGAATAATTTCCTTCATTAGAAACAAAATTTATACCATATTCTACAATTATATATTGTGACCAAAAAGACTATAGTATCCTTTTTAAAGTACAATAAAACCTATTTGATTTAAAACGAGATTACTGAGTATCTTATCTTTTCTAGACGACTATACAAAGCATGTCAAAGAAATATTTTATGATAATAATTAAAACTGCATTATGCGCTCAGGTGAGTTAAATATCAAAATAATTCACGGTGCTAACCACATCGTATAAATATCAATTTTAAGAACAGTTGAACTAAACATGCACCCCATAGCATTTGCTAGGCAACTAGAAGAGCATGAATAGAAAAATACAAGTACATGTATTGTCAGTCACATAAAAAACGAAAAATTTAAGTTTTGTACTGTATATACAGCGTAGCAATCTGTTAAAATTTTAATGTGTTCAACGGTAAATTAGATTTGTTGTAATCGAAGCGTTAACTTGTTATAAAATACATTTGAAATACTAAAGTCAACGCAACATTTATTGTTGACTGCAGAAGTCTTGGTTAACAGTATTTATCGATTAAACAAGGTCTGATGAGCGACAACAATGGGTTACTTTGTGAAAAACTGTTGCATTCAAACTATGATAAACTTTGATAAATTGCAACACACAGTACGCGCCAAAAGTCTTCTTACCAGCATTAATCGCTGATCACACAAGAAACAAGATCGCCGATAAGACTTTTGACGAGTCCTGTTTAACATACATGTAAGGGCCATAGTCAGTATTTTTGCGTTATTTTCAGGTTTAGTTTTTCTAAAACAGCCTCACCTATTATTTTCCCTAGAAAGCACAGGTCTAAAATTTAACGCTTATTAAAGTATTGAGCTTGATTTTCTGGCAAACCAACTTGAAATATAAATATATTGGTATCTGTGGATTTATTAAAAAGCATATGATATATGCAACGAAATTTGTGTATTATACACAACATTCATAGGCCAAGACGGCTGCATACACATCGTAAATGAAGTAACCTTTCACTAAACCTAATGCACAAAAATTCCTATACAACTATTACAGGTTGTATACGATTATATGAATATTGGGCAAAATGCAACTGGCACATGAACGATGCAGCCTATGATGTTCTACGTGCTTTACTAGCCTGAAATAACATTCACGCTACTGATATCCAGATTCGTTTTTTAACATTAAATTAAATTTCTATTTTCAGAAAAATCTTCAGTCATTTCAAGCTAGACAGAAATTCAACGATATATTTGCACAATTAAGGTATGGATTTTTGATTTATCAAACTACGATTTCTGCCCAATTTTATTTTGCTGAAATGTTCGCTCAATTTCTTGAATGATAAGATACCTGTATATAGCATGTATACAACAAGTTATTTCACTGGCCCCTCCTCGCCTCTTCTCAAAAATTCATTATAACACTGACGTAAAGTCATAGCACAATCTTTAAACAGCTGGTTACGGTATTATAGCTCATTAAATAGTCGATAAAAACACAAGATGGACATGAGCTTTTTCTTGTAGTAATTGGTGGCACCCAATGGGCATTGGCAGCAAGTAGCAAATTAAGCAATTTTTAATGAAAGGCGATGAGGAGAATCAGTATAATTTAGGCACATTTGAAGATATTTACATGTAAATTAGTCAAGCTAGACCAATAGGGATATTGCATGTATTCGAAAATTTGGTGAATTGAAAATTTTCCCCATATCCAACACCCTTCAAAATATCCTGCCAGCGCCCATGGTGGCACCATCTATTGCTATCTTTGGTAACCTGCCATTGAATCAGAAAGACATCTTAAAAATACCAAATTCTCTCATGCACAGCAGCACAATAACTCACAAATAACTGTCAACCCTCCTCCAGTTCGTATTTATATTAGTGTTTGTTTATAACAAATATCCAGCGCACAATGCAGCTTTAATTTATTTTCCGCATCCGTATTTTCTTTAAAAAAATTAATCTATGACATATATTGGACTTTTTTTGCGAATCAGTGCTCCTAAATGACCAGAAATGTATTAGGTTTCTTTGACTTACCAAACTTCAACGTGTCACATATACGTGTACATTACGCACAAAAAATATATCAAATGGTTCGTAAATTTCGATTCCTTATACTAATTTGAAAAATTATTAGCTCGGGAAAATATTACACAGATATAACAAACCAGAAAGTTATTTCCTCTTCTCAATAATGAAGCACCATATGCTTCATGGTTTAATATAAGGGGAAAGATTCGTTCAATGTTACGCTGGTGATGATAATTCAACTAAACTACGATAGGGTTAATCCTAATTAAAATGAAATACTTTAAACGTAGATACCTTTATACATGCAAGTACAAATCAAAAACGGCCATCAGCTAAACCAGCAGCTGTGACCACACTATATCAGAAAATACTCTCCCATTCGTGGTCATTTTCTTTTGAATAACTCAACGTTTTCCATCTGTATTGCTAACTGTACCACACAACTTTCTTGTCGTAGTACATGCAAAAATTTCCAAATAAAAATGAAAAATAATTGTGAAGGTTTCAAATTTCTAATATGTTGACAACATGTGACGTGAATAAATAGCGAACCATTTTTAGTGTTAAACATTTTTTTAAACAAGGTCCGAAAATAAATATCTAAAGTAAAGGTAAATTAACACGTATAAAGGAATGTAATAAAAACATATTCAGGGAAAGAAGTATAACACTCATAAGTCTCCATAAGTACTACACTCATGTAGTACTACGAGCTAATATAAATTTTGTTTGTTTAGAAGTTACAATGGTCAGCCTGAAAATTGCATCAAAATTCAGCAACATTGCATTGTCAGTAAAACATCAAAGCAGATTGATTTATAGTAGTCAATGGATACTGGTAATTACAATTTGTATAAACCAAGGATGTCATGCTCGAATGGGAATAAAATCGCTAAATTTGAATAAAAAATGGAAATGACAAGACATTTATGCCAATGGTACGTAACTTTGGAGAAACTCTGAAACGAGTGTTGTCATCAAACGAAAATGAATTTTCGGGTGTACTACGATACACGAGTACAATGTATGCCCTGCTCCAGCATGTACATTATTAGAAAGTAGGCTTCTCCTAACGGCTACTAGGCTAGCAGTGATTCAGAAGCAGGTAAATCAGACATTACATTATAGGGTTGGCTTTGTTTAGGTAAATTAGTGTAAACACAAATAAGGCATCAAAAAAAAAATTACGTTTTTGTCATACAAACTTTTTGAATGTGCATTCGAGCAGTTGGCAAAACAAAATGCATCGTGGTCCACCATGCAGGATTTCGAAAGTATTTTTAAGTTTCAAGTTGTTCATTTCTTGTAAAAGGGGCGACTTTGCTCCATAAACTTTAAATGACATTTAATGGCGGGCGAGTAGAAGATGTGTACAAGGTTTCAGCAATTTAGGATGCCGGTAAGTCAGTTAAAATGGTTTCATAAAGATAGAAAGCAATAGATAAAAGACGTTAAGTTAATGTAAAGGTTGTAAAAAGAATAAATTTCGATACCTATTACAGGTGTTTCTCTTGGATGCTAGACAAGTAGGGTTGAATATAAATACTTCCTTCCTTTTTTAAGAGCAGGGCATATATCGTAGTTCATCAAAATTTCCTTTCAATCTGGATCACAGTCAATATTTGTGAGTTGAAAGCAAGGTTGGCTTTACCTTTCTGTAATCGGGGAGGGGGCTGAATTTGGCAGCCTTGGAGTTAAAATGTACTACGTGTTCACGCAAGACGTTTGGGAATTTTTGTATCTACTATAACTTTAGAAACACTTGGAAATTTTCGCGTCTACCATAACCTTAAAAACATTTGGAAATTTCGCATCAACCATAACCTTAAAAACACTCGTTTAAAACTTGATCGTACTCGAATGCATGCATCTGGTCAGACCTGCAAAAATACGAATCAGGAAAACTAGAACAGAAAACAAATTAAAAACGATAACAAGAATGGAGAACAGTTTGCCCTGGCGCCCAAAAATATATAGGTATACCAGGCGCCACATACAGTCCGAAGGAAATCGAAACACCATTTCTTAAGTCTATCAAAACGATGGTGGCTGAACGATCTCGGTCGCATGCGCAGAAGCGATACTATAAGTAGACATATGGCTGGCGAACATGTTTTTGTTCCCCGAGCCGGTAAACCTCTCCTCAACTTTTGAGGAGAAAAGGGCAGGTGGCCTTATTGGAAATAATGCATAGGCCTGCATACCGAAATGCGTGGTATACGAATCAATCCTTACCGTATCGGAAAACAGCCGTGTTCTCCGATCGTTCCAAAATCGATTTCACAGGCATTAGCTAGCAATTGAAACGCGCAGTCTACGTGTGATGGTGTATAAGTGCGAGTTTCTGGTTGAATGTAGATGAAATTCCACCGATGATATTTTTTTGGTAAACATTCTCAAGCCCATCATTCGGCTGTCGATGCCCGGCAATTTCCCAAAATTCGACAATGACGTCTGCTTTTTTTCCTTTTTCACGCTGTTGCTGCTCAATTTTACTCTGGTTTAAGTCTGTGCCACTGTAGAACGGGCTGCCTGGGTTTGCTAATCATTTCGTTCCAATGCTTGGACTCTGTGCCCCCGCCTTTGGCCGCCATGACGATTTTGCCGATGAGCTCGTTGCGTCCGACAGAGTCGAAATCCATCACTTGTACCAGAAGTGACGTTTCTCGCAACTTTTCCCAGGGTACTGCAAAGACAAACGTTTCATTATACACCGGGTTCAGTGTTCGTTTGATAATGCAGGTCTTCTTCTTCTCCACTCGTTTCTCGCCGTGCTGCAACCACACTTTGACGTAGGGATCTGGAAAACGAAACAAAAAATAGGATTGTGAACAATGTCATCTCATACTTAGTCACCATAACGGTATTAGAAGGATATGTGCAAATTGCAAATATGACTTAAACTACCTAAGCTAATTTAGCATAATTTAGCATAACCTATTGGCATACACTTACATGTATGTTAGGTTAGGTTGGGTTGGGTTAGACCAGGTCAAGTTATAAAAAACAGACCCAGTTTCAAGCTGCCCAACAAAGGTTGAGAGCTGTAAGGGGACGCTCACTGTTAGGGGAGTTGTGCACATATCCTATAAATACCGTTACTGACTCCTATTTGTGCAAACCTGATTTCCCCGTGATGTCTTTGGCTTTCAAATTTCGTGCTTTGACGATTACTATTGTTAGCTGACTCGTTGTTGGGTGGTACGACAGTGAAACGAGTAGTTCACCACATTTATCCTAAAATTGAAAGCAAAAATAAATAAACTACAAAATCAGTTATAGCTCAAAAAGTCATAGCATCGTCAGAATTGCATTTAAATTTGTTAAGCATGACCCCAAAATATGATTTTGGGAAACTTCCATTGAATTACACCCCTACAGCACTGTATTCACCTATTGTTTGTACAGAAGGGTACTGAGTTGAATTAAATTGTATGCTGATCGCTTTAAAAAATTCCTAGGATATAAGCTTACTATACATGTATTTGTCCCTACTTCGAATGTGCATGAAACATTCATATTTCAACCCTATTTGTCTAATACGCAATAAAAGACTCCGTCACACTATATTGTCTAATGCGGAGCAGGAATTATTCTGTAGTACTAATACTAACGCTATTTTACCACAATCCCTATATTACCATTTTTATTTTAGTAAATTAGGCTTTGAAAACGTTCAAGTATTAGGTGTCATTATTTCAGGGGGGAGGGGGTTGATGATGCGATGAGGTATGCCCATAAAATATGAGTAAACTTTTTTTATTTACACAATTGTGTATGGGTTTTCCCGTCCCCTCCCTGGCAAAAACCCTGTCGGTACCCATGATCGTTGGCGTTTTATGAAAATTAGATTTGAAAACCTAAATTTGTCATAGTGTTATGTCGCAGTGTTTCAAAAAAATTTCTTTTCGAAACTGTGACATTGTGCGACTGAAATCCATAATTTTTGCTCAATTCGAATGTTGTTCCTAATGATTATGTAATCGCCTTGGAAAGATTGGGGGATTTAGTGATCAAACACTGTAATACCTGAACGTCCCCTCATGATAATAAGTATTACTCGATCAGATCCATTCCTAGTTTCAACAGGGAAGTACACGTTTATGTTCAGGGGACGTTGAACGCACTTCACTTTAAGTGAGACCTAAATCAAAATCTGATACCTACCTTTAAAGGGGCTTTCAAAGCTTTCCAAAACACGGGTTTTTCAGACAAATCGACTTGACAAAGGGGAAGGTACACTTCGCCGATGGAGTCATCTCTGCTAAAGCGATCGTAATCGAAAACGTGAAGATGCAACACGCGACTTTGCAACTTTTGAATTGGAAATCCTGGAAGAAAAAAAAATACAATAAACGAGAAATGCCACGTTGAAAAAAGCAGCGCCTCCATGAGAAACACGATAAAGACCTTCGAAATAAAATGTTTCGTTCCATCGTGGGTGTAATGTGCGTCTCTTAATCTTGGTTTCCAATCGGTGTTTTTTATCTGGCAGAAGGGTAACGCGGACGTACGGATCACTTGTGCCAGAAAGATCAAGGGCAGGGATTTCTTTTGCCTGAAAAACACAAAAATAAGGGTCAAAGGACAATCCACATAAATCGTTATTGCATTTACTTTTAACTTTTTCTCATTCTTTGCCATTTCTGCACCACATTCTAAATTTATTCCCCCATTCCAAAAACGTGAAAGGAAATTATCGAAATTCACTTTAAAAGCTTTCGTGACATTAATACAATATTAATGGAAAGGTTCCCAGTCAATTATAAGATTATCGCTATGTTCATTCTTCATTTGAAACAAATGGTGGCATAAATAAGAACGGAATTTATATCGTTCGGCGTTCCAAATTTGATACCAAGGTTATAAAGTATCAGTGTACGTGCATGAACATGAATAGGCATCGATATACTGTGGCTCAAATTAATAAAAGCTTTTTTTTCGAAAATGAGTTTCTGAGAATTTTAATTAAAATTCCTTAAACAGACACGTTTCCCCTCTTTGCGACTGTAAATGGGATATTTATTCACACGCTCATGAATAATGGCAATTTCCGTTGCATTATTCGTAAATTTCTGGTGGATAAAGTTTGCCCATGTTTCATTGTTAGGCGTTTCAGTCTCATCAACGTACGTGTGCGCAATCCAAATTCAAAATTAGTTTAACGGTATAATGGACATTATTGACACAAAAATGAGATTTCTACATAACTGAAGTACAATATGTGCGTGCATTAGAAATTCCAGTATATAAATTTCCATTATGTTATTTAACATCTATATTTTTTCATTACTACACTGTACATTATCGCTACATTACCCTTCAACTGGATACGGTAAATAACAAAACGTTTTCCCTTAAACGAAACATCATTATGTACTGTATAACATTAGTGAATTATTGTGTCCAGAATTAACTTTTTTTATCTGTATGATGGGTCAGCTAACTCACGTAATTCCGTAACTCGGCACATAAATTGCAAATTTGTAAAAATTGAATTTTCACCATGATGTAACACAAAGACTGATGATAAAACATCAAATTTTCCTTAAATCACCGTTATCACCGTTTCAGTGTGCAGGGTTCCCACAAAGATGATATTTTCAAATTCCCTGACGTTTCCCTGACTTTTCCAGGCTTTAAAACAAATAGGAAATTTAAGGATTTAAAAGTAAACAGGAGATAGAAAACATTTCATTTGAAAGCAGTATTTCTTTTTTTTAAATTGTCAATTTAATAATTAATTTTTTCGCCAGAATTGCATGTACTTGTCATCTCTTGATTTTTGTGTTAACTGATGACTAGCTATATAAAATTATTACTTGTGTTGAATTTCTCTGACTTTTTCAAATTAAATCCATTTTCCCTGACTTTTCAGGTCAGAGAGAACCCTGATATGTTTTTCAAACGCTTTAAGCAACTTGAGAAATCACCAGAGAAAGCGTAATTAATTTCAACTTATGATGCAGACCTCGTAGCAGCTTGCGACAAAAATAATGTTAAAATTATTTGTGCCGCAGATGGCTTAAACGTGCCTTGTATCTTGACATAGAAAAATGAAATATGGTTTGGTTTAAATAGGAGCAAGTGCATTTTATGCGGCGACAGATTTATAAAGTAGGACAATATGACTAGGGTGCAATTTAGAGATCCTCATCACACATGAAAGGAACTGAGAAGGGCAATAACATCACCCGTTGTAATAAATTATATTTTTGGTCTGCACAATTAACTTTGCACAATGCAAGCTTATTACAAATGGGGGACCTTGAATACATTTAGCGCGTTTTATGAACAGTGTCCTGTTGGCCAAGAGCTCGAAAATTAACACAGATATGGTACAAACATATAGTAGAAACATGCTTTATAAAACAATACAAAAATCCTAAGTCTGACTACAAGCATTTAGAAAACGTCCTATGCTACAGTATGATACGGTCATGCATGTGGACAGTTGGTATGCAATTTTTCACATGCAAGTATTTGATATATTCACATTTTTTCACACGCAAAATTTTTCCTGAAATATTGGTTGAAAAATGTGAAAAATTTAGCTATTTGCATGTGAAAAAATGCGAAAATTTTCAAATTTTTTTCAAGCAAATATGTTTTTTCACATTTCCACCCAATATTTCTGAAGAAATTTTGCATTTGCAAGAGTTATAAAAGTGGTACTCAAACTATGGACCATATGTCCCAGTTACAATCATGAGAACGTGAAATTCATTTACAAGGAATTTTTTGACATTTCTTCACAGGTTATAAATTGTTTACTCTGGCCACATCACTATAAGTTTTAAAAGGAAATGATGTCTACCATAAAGAAGTCGTAACAAAAGACAGTCGTACCTGAATTATTTTAATAATTAACGTGGACGCTTGGAAGTCATATTCCAGGCTGAATTGAATTTGCCCACAATTGTCCGTTGATTCGCTTTGATCAATGAACATGTCCACTTGGGACAAAGATCGATTCTGCCAAAACTGCATCTAGTAGAATTAAATAAAAAGTGGAATTACATATACCTATTAAAACGAAAACCTGATAGGCACATTATATCCTCTTTTATAAATATGGAAATTACCGAAAGCCAAAACAAATTCTGAAATTTTTAACTTGAGCCATCTGCCAAACTCATATATAAGAGAAAATTTGAGTTGTATGAACACTTCACTCTTAAAACATACTAAAGCAAAAAAGTTAAATGGGATTCAACGTCCTATATAGCCGTTTAAGAGCTTCGCCTAGCAAGGCAATGACACAAAAATGCCGGAATTTTGTACAATGGTAGTAATAAAAAGGCACATTATATTCTCTTTTCCCCAAAGCATTTCAGCCATGAGGAATATTTATGAGGAATGAGACAACAATGAAACGAACATTTTCATGGTATTAATTTCGAGCATAACATTTTTCAGCTAAAGTCAATGTTCTCATTTCACTAAATTAGCGTGAACAACTAACCAAGTTTGATATTCCTAACATATTCAACAATTCATTATTTGAGGTATAATAAAATCACTGTACGTCTAAGAAAATAATGAAGTTCATACCTTGGAATGTTCCTATAGAGAAGACAGTGAAATAAAAGAAAAGTTATTAGATAAATAATATCGACTGCGCATATACAAATTAATTATAACCATAGTTCTCAACAAATGCAGGCATTACAGTACTGTGATGCTGGAAACTAACTGTAATATATGACAACCCTTTATTTAAACACATTATTGACTTTAATAAAATTCCAGCAAATTTCATGTAAACAAATTCGACATTTTCCAATATTTTCAATAATTCCAATAAACAAATTCAAAATTTATTTCAACAAACAATTATATCGAAAAGAAAACATTTCAATCAACTTACAGGATCCCTGTTCATTCCTCCTTTCAAAATGCCCGTCTGACCATTCCCAACTTCTTGATGGCTGTTAGCCTGGTTTTCATGTCTTAAAAAAACAAACAAAACTTATAAAACTAGGAATTATGAATAAACAACATGCCTTTCTATAAAAGCAAGATTCCACGTAAGACTGTACAAAGGAATTAAATTTAATCCTCAGACAGAAACCCGATTTCGTCATTCGAATATAGTCGGCTTAAATTTGTTGTTCATGTCTAACAAGAATTAAAAAATGAAAGTCGACAAACATAATAAAGTAACAATGATGGTACATGTATTACATAAAAATCGTACGTGATTATTTATTACATCAATAATGCGTAAGCAAACACAGTTGAGTAGACATTTCATGTATTTTCAAGTTTCAAGGTGAATTGCGACTACATGTACAAAGATATAAAGGATGAGACGTTGCTTAGAAATTTCTATAGCTAGCCTTATCACACCAAGACTTAAAGCTTGGAGAATCCCAAGCAATAAACTAATTATTTCCAACAATAGAAACGAAAATCGAACATTTTCAGTTATAAGAGTAACCGTGCATGAAGGAACCCTTTCAACTTCTCAAGCATCGTATCATATTTATTTGATTCTGAGAAAATTCTACGGTTCATTTATCGATGTTATCCAGGGTAAAAATACTCTTGGTCTGATCACAAATTAAATTAAACTTACTAAGAAAATTGGGAACGCTCAATAGCAGAATTGAAAAATCCGACAAGTTCATCATCAACTTAGGTTACTATTAATGTCATCAGGGACAGGGTTTCCACAGATTTAGTACTATAACATCCCCTGACTTTCCTAGGTTTTTCTGCTCAAAAATTGTATTTTACCCTGACCTTAAGAATTTTCCATCGACCAATATTATGTAAAAAGTACCTTCCCATTAGCATATTGGTTTTCTTCAATATGGCCACCGACTGGGCCGATAATTAATGAATTTAAATAATAAACGATTCACACAACATCAAAGTATTAATTTACTTTTCTAATTGGATTTTTAATTAGGAGTACTCAGATATGCTCGGAATTTCTTTTCATTTGGAAAATTTCGATATTGTCATAATGAAGCCAAATACATGTAGATGGAACCAGTCTGCTATTTCATTGGGTTTCATTGTACAAAGGACAATTTCATCTAAAAACCACGGTACACGCCATAATCGATATATGAAATATCTTCTGGATTGAAATTCTAACTAAAAGTTAGGAAATCCTCAAAATTTGATTTTTTTTAGAAAAGTCATGAAATGAAATTCAGGTCATGGAAAAGTCCTTAAATTTACATTAGGGTCATGGAATTTCTGCCTTTGATAGTTTCACAAAAAAAATTGCAAAAAAAATTCGCCCATTCCTCGTCTTTCCCAGGTTTTTCAGTCAGTTACAAATCCTCTGACTTTCCCAGGTTCTGTGGGAACCCAGCTGTAATCAACTGCGTCAAATACAAACATGCATAGCATTGTTTTTGAGTTTAGTCAGGACTTTGTTTTTTAGTTGAGTTTAGTGCATTTGTAATTTAACTATTAGAGTAAGGGCTTCAAATTTCCTACGTACATCAAGACGCCACACAGGATGTTTACGAAAGAAAATAAAACAGACGTTCAACCATTTTCCAAGAAAAATGGTATTATGAAAGCGTTTAGAAAGCACTTTTCTGCCTCCATAAAAACAAATGAAAGAATTAGCCAGTGGGTATAATCAGTATTGGAGGAACGCATTCATGTAATGACTACAGGTAGGTTCTTATCCAGCAATCCATTTACAACCTACATTATTTAGCACTCTGAATTCTATTTATAGAGCGCAGACATACATAATTTAGGACTACTCCCCAAGAGTAATACCCACATCAGAAATACTTCGTCTTGTTTTTCTTTTAATCTTATTCGAGCATGCTTGTATACGGACGATCCTATTAAAATGGAAAATTAGCCAACTTTTTTCTGCAAAAGTTCACTAGTCAAAGCATTCGTTTACGCAAATTTCAAATCACTTTTCTATGACGTCAATGGCTAAGTACCAATAATCAATATGTTTTGCAGACAGAATATTTACTCCAACAATTGGTCCGTTTAAAGAAAACGTGATGCATCTTCCAGGGTTCAACTGAAGCGTGATACGTAACACGCTTATATTGTGAGGTCAGAGAGATGGAATTGTTTTTTTTATTACAAAACATACGTTTTCTTACACAGTCTGGGACTTTCCTACGTGAAACAGTTGGTATAAATTTTTTTACATCCTAGTATCTGATATTTTTCACATTCTTTCACACGCAATTATTTGGTTTTTCACATTTTTGACATGAAAATATCTGATTTTTTTCTCCGTTTCACCCAATATTTCTGAAAAACCACCCACCTACAATATTAAGAACTCCATAGGGAATTTTTGTTTGACAAAACTGGGCCACAAATGGTGAGTTTCAGCTTACTTTGTAAAAAACTTGAATGGGTGTAAATGTCAATGTTTAAGAGAATGCCGTATAGGCGAAATGAAAAAAAAATCGACCAAATATGGATTTCAAGTGCATTTTCAAGGAAATGATTTTTAGACAAAAGGTATTATTTTTAACATTCTTAGAAATATTAATCTTCGATGGAACGCAATGGCAATTGGTTTTAAAAAAACTGATAAAAAATAATCAAATTTTGGTATATTGTTTATGAAAGAAGGTCCTGAATGGAGGCGAGTTCCTCATTCTTTTCCCAATTTTTCACATTTTTCACACAAGTTTATATATTTTCATATTTTTCACAATGGAGACACCACACTGAATCATGTACCGAATGCTGTGCTGAATCATGTAGAGAATACGGATATGTAACGGTACTATCACAAAAGATGCAAACAAACTGCTAAATTTTTGTGTAGAGGTGTTATGTCAGCGTGTGTTAATATGGATTATGTCATTGGTAATTGGTAAAAATGAAAGTAGTCGAGTAATGAGTTTCGCTGTATCAACATGTGAAACAAAACAACTGAACCAAAAACAGGTGTACAACAGTATACATGTAAGGGCTATTAATCTCAACATCTGAAAAAAAATGTTTTTAAAATATAAATACTTACTCTAACTGGGCACTGCCATAAGAGTAGCCACCACAGAGTGTAAATAAGGAAACATGAAAAAAATAAAGACAAAGAAATTAGCCATCACACGTTGCCGTCGTAGCCATGCATCTGGCCCCACTTTAGATTTTGAATATGAAAACTGACGTCATGAGACATGCTAAAAATCTTTCGTAATCTTAATGATGAAAATGAATCCTTAAGAACGATGCAATGGAAATACAAACTGTGCATACAGAGTCACGAAATGTTGCATGACGCCCCCATACAAGGTAAATCAATTGCCGATTCCTAATCAATAAATTGTTAACATGCAACGAAGTTGTGAAACCAACAAAAAGTAATAAGGTACTCAAGAAAACAGAAAGACAGTGTCAAGTTTGGGTTATTTGAATTATGACACAATGCATAATATAGACATACATATGTGAATAGTGTACATCAACGTCATGTAAAATCGATTAATCCAGCATCAATTGCTTGCAATGCTGTTGTATTTGGCCTATTTGGCCCAGATGGCGCTGAAGATTGAAACAATTAGAACAGAGTGTTTAAAAAAAGACTGGCATCTCCATCTGTGAGCTAGATACCAGGCCTTATGTTGATTTTTATAATACCTGGGTGACTGGCCGAATCTTCAATCAAATTTCTCTGACATTTCCAGGTTTTCCAGACACTTTGCAAAACTTCCAGACAATTTACAACAAACATTTTTTTTTCGAATTTCACACTTAAATTAGACAGGGTTTAATAAGAATAACGATGGGAGCATTGGCGATTTTTTGTCGAAACCACTAAATCTTAAATGCTGTATTTTTGTGGGCTTTTTCTTCTTTTGAAATATTAAAAATTTAATCTGTAATAATGACAAAAATGCTACGAGCAATTTTTTTTGAAAAATAAGATTCATAGAAAAATTTGTTAAGTATAATTTGGTTAGTAATGGTCTCCAATTCATATCTACAACCCATTTCCTGACATATATGAATTTATATAACTTTTCCAAACCATTTCACTTTCCCTGAATTTCACGTGTTTTCCAGACTATCAGTCACCCTGTAATATGAATGTATGCCCATGATACTTTCAAAGCATATAAATCCATCATTCAAATCATTGAAATAGTTGAAAACGAAAGTGTCGTGTGATGGGCTCGATACAAACATTAAAAACGAGCCCTCTCAAAATTGTATCATATCACTGAAATGTAATTGCACATTCTGAAAACACTACAATGTAAAATGCCACGCACAATAGTTGTGATATGTAATTTGATGAAATGAATGCATGATCGTTAACTGGAAAAATGACTCTTCATTTACGATTTCTGCACGTACAAAGTGTAAGCAAACAAATGCATGTTAACGTATTAGGCAATAAAGCGAATCTGGCATTTGTGAACACATTCCGAAATACATTTTCATTGGCAACTGTAGCAACGGAAGGCTTTTAGCTAAATTGCAACGCTGCAAAAGGCGATTAACTATTAATTAGTAACGGTTGCGTAAATGGCTAAGGGTCCACCCCTTCAGCAACTGAATTGGGTGGCTTCATGTGCGACTAAAAGCAACGAAATTCGACTGGAAGCCTCGGAAATGCCAATAGTGCGTAAATAGTAAAAACAGTGTGCGTTGACCAATACCAACCTTCATAAATAAATCGCCAGTTTAGCGTTAATAATCAGCAAAATATGGTAATAGCTCATTTTAGGACGAATTAATATTATTTAGATCGCCTACCTATTTATGTCTAAATTTTGAAATCTAATTATGGTTATTTTAGAAACTTCACCAAAATAAATGCGAATATACATCAATAATTTGAGACGTGTAATAATAGAAAGTTACATGTAGCTTCTCCTAACCATTTATAAGCTGGCAGTGATTGCCTGACGGTTAGGGGCAGCTGAACCAGATATTACAGGTTCATTAAAAATGTAATATTTAGGATAAGGTAAATTAGTAAGTTGCTATGTTAATAAATTCATATAATTAAGTTAATATTCCGTTAGGTTAAATTAAAAAACAATTTTTTTTAAAATAAATCAAAAGACAAATTCCGACAGCTAAGGCAGATGTCATTCTAGCATATTTAACGTGGCGTGGTTGGTTCCTAAAACCCACGACGTTAACTGAAACCTAACAGAAAATGTGTACTTACAGTACCAATAAGAATAATAAACACAAAATATACATTTGATAGCTGATGCAGCAATGGACGTAATGTTGGTGGTATAGGTACTTGTACATTATAGTGAGGGCCTGGTACCAAAAATGTTATATTATCGTATATTTTTTTTCTCAATGACGTCATAGGGAAGCAACGCTATCTGCACCTTTGGAGCAGGGAGTATACCCAAGTATTCATGTATATGCCTCAACTCTGTTGGTGGATACCAATATGATATTAGGTCAACAGCAGATATACTAGGCTTTGCCATATGCATCAAATGTTTTCTCTAAGGATAGGCCATTTTTCTAAATTCAGATTTTTTTCTTTTTAACAGAGCTTAAATGCAAGAGAATTTCTCAGACCTAAAATAGTTGAAGCAATTCGCTAAAATGCCATTCGTAAAGAGAGAGGAGGACAAACTGTAATATGGTAAGAAAATCTTGGTTCTAAAAGTAAGAGGCTCGTTACTTTGAATTTCCTACTGAAATGTTGACTAAAATGAAGATGAAATATCCAAAAAAATCGTTAGGCGTACATTGACTTCAGCAAGCAAACCCATCTTCGAAAGAAAAACTAGGTTAGGCATGAATCAAAGGTGGACATCAATATAGCTGTCAAATTAATAAGGACTAATGCAACGTCTGAGTGCCATATGGTGTTCAAACGACATTGCAATCATTGTGAAGATTGACAATTGAAGCGCCGTTACATCATCGACATTGTTTCTCGTGGAAAGGAAGATGAAATGACCACTGAATTACGATGAAAGAAAAAAATCTTGGCAAGCCCAACAAGGCTCACACAGCTTCAATAACAAAATCCCCTGACTTTCCCAGGTTTCCCAAGTAAAAATTTTCTTTTCCCCTGACCTTTAGTTTTCCCATCAACCAATATAAAGTAACAATAAACTACCCTTTGATATAAATAGTGCTTTAAATCAATATAGCCATTGCTAGGACGATAATTATTGGATTTGTATAATACAGGAATTCACATACCGTCAAAGTATTAATCACGTGTTTACATTGGATTTCTTATTAGGAGCACTGAGATGCTCGGAATTTATCTTAATTTGACAAATTTCGATATTGCCATGATTTGTTTTCATTGGGCAAATGGCAACTTGACCCAAAAACCACGGTACACGCCACAATCGAAATATGAAATACCGCCTATACATGTGTATAGGATTCCCCTGACTTTGCCAGGTTTTCCATGTTCTGTAGGAACCCTGGACTAATACAAGATACCCGAAAATTTTCATCGCAAAAATTTAGTTTTCAAACGGACAACTGAAGAAACCCACAGGTTTGAAATTACATTTTTTATCACAAAAGAGTAAATCCCAGTCATCTTCGTATATTTAAAAGCAATTATACAAGGTAGTCGTTAAAGTAGAAAAAAAAACGTGATCTAAGTCATGCACATATTAAATATTAATATTAATGCATATTGTTCTGTTTTTTAACGACTAAAGCTTATCAAATTATAAATTTTTGAGCAAAAAAATAATAATAATGATCAAATCCTCCTTTCCAAAATCTGCATGGTACTGCAAATAATATCTTTTATAATTGCACCCTTGTTTTATTCATGAGAAAACATTCAGGTAATTTCAAATCCTTAATACAAAGCATACTGCACTGTATTTGAAGCAACATTCTTATGCATTATCCAGCGCGCATCCTTACATAATGCTAGGCATGTTACCAAGAGCAAAAAAAAAATGCGTGGGAGGGCTCATACATAATCATCAGTAATATTACTCAATCTCCTTCATCCAGATTGTCCAACATCCGCCCATGCACAAGGAGTCTGGGTGTAAAAAGATGAGTTAATTCGGAAACATGTTTGGCATTAGAAGGAATTACTTCATTTTCTTTGGTGGCGCAATCTTAAAAGCTTTTGGGAAGCACGTTAATCACCGTGGTCAAAATAAATTAGCTGCTTGAAGAAGCATCCAGCAATTGAATAAAGAAACGAGAAGCAAGCGATAAAATATTAGTGACCGCACACAGGAGAAGCCACTGGTTTTTCTTTCACATTTAAAAGACGGGTGTGGATTATTGACCGAAAAATAACCTTGGCAATGACAAAGCTGAACTACTTTATATTAAGAGGCGCCACGAACGTTGTATTGATTAAGGATGGGGTTGCTTTCCCATTGCTTGAATTTAACGCAGTCTCGCTGCTCTTACATCGATGTTTTTTCGCAAAAAAATGCCATTGAATTACGGACCACATGTTGTAAACCACTCCCAGGAAAAATCAAATTTAGCAGCGCTTTAAACGACTCAATCGAGATTTTTTCCTCACTATCCATAGGAAGGACACTATATACATGTACATTTAGAAACCCTTTCTTGAATAAAGCTTGAACATGTACCGAGTATTTAATTAAGTAATAAAAGTAATAAGATGTGAAGTAAACTAAATCAGTTCTGCTAATTTCGGTGGATTTCCTCCCTTTAGCTTTCAGTCTAACAGACACAAGGAGACGTCTATAGAATACGTATCAGGTTAAGATTACTCAATTTCACTCTGCCCTCTATCGGCATTTTACTACAGAGACGATTTACTACTTGTCTACTGCTGCATAAGTATATAGCACCTTTAAAAAATTGGTTAGCACTCATCATATTGTGAAACAGTCATATTATTAATACCTATTGACTGCTTAAAGTTATCAATTGACCGTTTTTTAAAAAAACTTACCTAGAAAATGACATGTATAATAGTTGTCATAAAAAACAAATTTTGGCGTAAAATTGAAAATCAATGGTACCAGAATTCCAATTTGGGCACGAGCTATCATTGCTGTCCAAGTAGGCGTATTAATACATCCCCTATAGACATCAAACGAGTGATCAGTTTCATAAATGTACTATAGGGCAGAGTGAAATTCGGCACTTATCCTGATACGTACTATAGTCTAACAAACACTAACTTAGACCTTTATTGAAAAAAAATACATGTAGTATCAAACTAAACCTTACATGTACAATGTACTGTATATGTGGGGAGGCGATCGTAATTTAATCTACAAATAGCAAAAAGCGCGAATTATTATAACAGCAACAGACCCCTTAGGTTCTATTCGCCGCATCTTTCGCACTAAAGAAAATGCAGAATTGATTTTATATTAAACAAAAAGTAAGCTGTCCTCCCATGCCATGGCAAATAGCAACCAAAAAAAATCGATTTTTCGTAAAACCATCATGGAGCAGGATTACGTAAGAAAACCGAATGGGTGCGAATCTCCAAAAAAACAGTGGGCTTTGTAGGAGTTATTATCCGAAACTAATAAGAACTCTGGGATTCACACACTTTGCTTCGCAGAAAAACGCCTCGTAGGCTCCAAAAAACGTTCCCTTCAATATACATGTAGTTATTAGATTTCGGACCCATCTAGCTGGGAAGTGATAAATAGTATTTGAAAACATTAAAACTACAATTTAAAATATGTATTTTTGACGTTTTAAAAAGACAATTTAGCGAAGCGACTAGCTTTTCCAGGTTGAATATAAATCCCCTGAGTTTTCCAAGTTGAATATAAAATTCCCTGAGTTTTCCAGGTTGAATAAAATTCTCTTGGTTTTCCAGACTGATAGTCACCATGGAAATGTCTTCATACACAGTACGTTTGGTGCAGAATTAGATTACTGGCCAACAGCCTGGAATCTGTGTTGAATACAATTAAAACTAACTAGAACTTAAAACTGCAGAACGTCAATCGCTACTCCAATAATTGTTGCTCGAACGTTCATCAAGTAGCGTTCGATGGCATAACGGATAAATCGTCTTTAGTATGGCCTACATTTCTCTTAATTAAAAAGCAGTCTTATATCGAAGGGTTTCGAGCCGGGTTCAACGTTCTGCTCAGTGGATGACGTCATCGAGCTTTCAAAGTTTACAGAATTGTCAACCTCAAGCTCTATTCTAAATAAAGCGTGGGTGTTCGAATGACGACAATCTCGGAAAGCTTATCTCTTCACTTAACGTGAATAGTCGTAACCCGGAAGTGAATTACTTGCCAAAGCCCTCCATTTGATTAAGCACCACTGGGATCTACACTGTTGCAGACACACACTATTGCCATTTCAAACCGATTGCGATGGGGTTTGACCGATCAGAAATCGAACCAAGAATATTATTAGACTAGAGGCTTTTCCCACGAGGCATTTCAAGCACTTGGCAAACGAAGCCAACAATTTCGTGTTCGTGAACGTCAGTTTCAAGAAACTCTGGGATTTTCAGAGGAACCTCAATTGCATACCTGGACCCCATTTCATAAAACTTGAGGAGTGTGAAGATTTGATGAATCTGAGGGATAGCTGTGGGGAATTGAAGATTCCATGTTATGAGTAGCTGGGGAGTGAAGAATGAATGGTTTGAGGAATATTAGGGTAGAACACTGCTTAAGGCCCTATTTAATAAAACTAAGGAGTGTGGAGTTGAGGATGAGGAGTGAAATGTGAGTAGTGACATTTGGCTCATCAACAACTCAATTAGACTGATAATGAGCCTGCCATACTCCTAAAATCCTCACTATACTCAGGCCTCAATCATCCAATCCTCACACATTTTGGAGAATTGAGGATAAAATGTTTATTATATAATATCAACTCTTCACTACTCACACGGCAATCTTCATCCACAACTCCTTACTCCCATGAAATAGGGCACAGAAGCAGGTTTCTACCCTTAAATTCATAAAGCCATTCTGTATTCACTCTTCAACTCCTCATGTATAATTCTGAAACATGGAATCTTCAAATCCTCACAGCTATCCCTCAGATTCAACAATTCCTCACACTCCTCAAGTTTTATTAAATAGCGCTCTGATAAGGCCATTAAATATATGCTCATTAATTCATGCACTTCGAAATAATTTGAAAAAACGCAATGGAAACCGTTCTACACACCATTAAAGCATTAAAAGAACTTACGAAATTAATTGGGGGAAAATGGAGTCGTGCTAACACAATGCACTTATTTCAAACTCCCAGTTGAGCAGATCTGGTTTTACAATTTCCATCACCCACTCCGTCATTATAGCCGGGAATGTAGAATTTAGTGAACATGGACAGCATCTGATGTCAAAATAAATTTGCCTGAGCGACCACCGACCATTCACTTCATCTTAATTAAAATCGATGAACTGCTGTTTGTGTAATACGCCTGCCTTATGCTAATTACACCGAGGTTGGCTTTAAGAGCTAGGCATACATTTTCAGCTGTCAGTAAGTCCATCCTACACATAAAATAATTGTTTTATCTACATTAGCACTAGCCAAACTCCAATAATATCCGATTTTCCATGCATACTTATCGAAATGTTGTCGAAAATGAAATTTAAAAATGTGCAAAGGCAAACAATGGAGCATTTTTAAATACTAAAGAATTTCGGTGCAGAATATACTTGAAGAAATATACTCGTATATACTGTAGTAAGTATTTGGGGAATATTTGTCAAGAAGGAATAATATACTTCTTCTATATACATGTAGAATAGGGGTGATCTTTAGGCTTTGGCATCAACATACAAATTATTAATTTACTGTAATCTTAATTACCTGGTACAACACAATTTAGTTATTTTACATCCTCTACCAGTGGTAAAACTACCAGAAACAGTTAAATCCAAGGAGTCTTTCGTAGAAAACTTGTTACTACAAATTTTATGAAGCCAAACTATATACTGCCAACGCATGAACGACTCAAACCCAGCCACTCAACTTTAATAAAATATTTCATCAACAAGATTTTCTTAATTGCATTTCATAAACTAATTTTTCATGCCTGCGCCGTAATTAAAATCTAAAAATAGACCAATTTTAGGTGGCAGTGAGAAAGTAAGCCTCGACATACTGGTCAAAAATGACTGTATAAACGCTCTGAGCATTTGCAGATGTGCGAACTCAAACTCAAATACAAAGTAGGTAATAAAACAGAATACTTTACAGACTTGAAAATAGCATAATATAAGCCCTCTAGGTTGTAGGAATATAGCCACAAATTTTATATGCAATTATAATTATTATACAGTATACTTACATGTATATGACAAGCAGATACTGTATGCGCTTATATAATATCAAATAGTAATTTAATTAGCATAGTAAGTGGCTATTCTGCCATTATTCTAATCAGAAATAAGTTCATGTGTTGGTTTTATTACTTAAAAGGGCAGACGTATCGGCTTTAAATCTCTGGATCTACTAGCAGGATGATTAAGAAAAGGAATGAGCTAAACTTATTTTTGTGGAAAGCAATTAGTGAAAGCATGCTTTTTGTAACCTAGAACATTTAGTACTATGATCCAGAAAACTTGGCAATTAGTGACATTGTGTTCGTGAAAAATTATAACAATAACCTTCGCAAGCATATAATGGCTGTAAAAATAGATGTAGAAACTGATTATAACACATGATGAGTGGGAGGTAAAGTAACGAAATTTTTAGTTTCATGAAAGAAAATTAAGAGTTACAAATTGACAGATAGACCAAGGTTAATGTCTACCATTGTGTAATGTTACTGCAGCATATGCCTGTACACCTTGTAGAATTTCCCAGTGAAGATGAAACCTATCCTATATGATCGTTTTATGAAACTTCAGTTTATTGTGATTGTACAAGTATGCATGCATCATTTTATTATGATGAGTTGAATTTAATTTGTAGCATGCCACATAAAACACTAATTACGACAATAAATGTGTTGACGTATTTGTTATTGATAAGTCAATGTATGTACACGTAAATGTGAATGTAACAATTTATGGGTATATCGGATGTAAGAAAATGTAATAGAAGCTGTATAAGATTATCAATTAAAGAACGGATCCTTTGTACAATTATTATATTTTTGTTCAGTTTTGTATTTCAATTTGTATTTTTTTTGTTCAAAATTTGTCAATGATAATCTATAAGGCCCGGTTGCATCAACAAAACTTAATCAAAACCCAAGGTAAACCTCTAAGGAAAAAGGTAAACCTAAGGAAGTTGCACCACAGGAAGTTAGAGATTATTCATGGAAACCATGAATAATAATTAACCCAGCTAATAGGCAGTGTTAACCTAAGGTTTGCAATAAAAATGGAGGATGAGTCAGATGAAGATATGTTACTTATGGAATTCACAGATGATGTTCACCATACAACAAACCGTGTGACATTCACATCCATTTGATGGCAATGATAATATTATTTTCAAAGCACGTTTTAGGTTAAATAAGTTGCTCAAGTAAGTTGAGTATTTCATCGATTTCCAAGTAATCTACAGGTTTACTAACTTTGTGATAAAATTACTCATAGTAAATCATATAGTAAATAATAGTAAATAACATATAGTAATAATTTAGAATAACATATCTTTAACCGACATCCACCACATTGTGACAAACCTTATAGGCTGGTCCTGCCTACTAGCAGGGTTAACGTTTCCTCATGGTTATCTCATGGTTAACTGCTAACATTCAGTGGTGCAATGCTTTTCCTTGGTTAACTAGAGGTTTACCTTGGGTTTTGGTTAATCTTTGTTGGTGCAACCAGGCCTAATTCAAACCTTTTTTACAAACAAATACATGTATTACAGATAATCACTTAACCACTGTGTGATGTCTGACGTTCAGTATCTTCACATTCTCATGTGATCCAACCGCGATATTCATAACCACACAACCAACCACATCAGCTTCAGTCAACCGCAAATTCGGCCAGGTTATGAATGGTAGCCACCAGGCATTCAGAATCCTGACAGGAAAACTATTTTTGTACCTAGCGACTGCAGCGTCATTTTCAAAACCCTTTACCCAGTAATGCGATTACAAGTTTTTAACATTATTATGTTCTACTGGCGCGGCAACCACCTTCTGCCTGCGCAAAAATCCATAACTTTGGTAGAGGCCATGCACCGAGTGACGCATGCGCAGAAGCTCCGTCCTAGCAACTACCGTTGTCTAAATATTGGCAAAGGGCTGTTGTGCTCAGACAATGAGTGCTGTATTTTTCAAAATTAAAAACGTGCGTTACTCACTTGACTCCTTTGGTTTTAATCATGGGATTTTTGAGTTTCAGCGCCCCCATGCCATTCTTCTCGTCCACGCTGTTTCCTTTGGGGAAATCTTTACCGTCCTTCTTGTCCACTGAATTTTCTGGAGATAAGATGGACTGCAAAGACTCAAGCTCATCGGTGCGTCGCTTGTGTTTTCTTCTGGAACACCAATGGCATAGCAAAAAAGTCAGGCCCATGGAGACCAGGGCAGCAACCGTGGACAACACCACTGTCAGGATGATCTCATTTCTTTCCATCCTCGTCTGAAAATATGAACAAAAAAACGCTTCAGAAATTTGGATGGCAATTTCACCGTTCGAGTAAATCAAATTATCAGAAAGCGACGTTCAATTTCAATCTTGCATTCTAAGACATGCCACTATTGCTTGAAGAAGACGTACGTGTAAAAACAAAGAATATGACACTGGATATGAACACCCTTATAATAACAGCACATTTTGCTTTCAACCTTGAAAGCAAAAAAAAAATTAAATTATTTTGTTCCCAAAACGACCCGTTTAGTCAACCAGTGTTGCATTGAGAAATTAAGGTCAGTTTACACTATAACAAAACGTTATATTGCAAAGTAATACAAATTGTTTGAAAATGAGAAAAAGAGTGTTATTAAACATCTTGCAGTATTTATTACGAACGTAATTGAGTGGGTGTTACATAACAAGATGTACAATAGAGTTACAGACTTATCAGTGATATTACAATGTTTCGTGATAGTGTAAGCGCACCCCTTAACATATTAAATTGAGTGTAAACTCAGCTTAACAACTGAGCAACTACTGAATACCGCCTGGAAATGTTATTCCGGTGAACATGCCTATATTGATGAAAAATCTTTGAAACAACATTTGCTTTACCAACATTTAGTGTTCATAATTCACGAGTGCTTTGTCAATAATGTAATGTCGTGCAGCGATTCAAGAAAACTTGTCTAGACCAACACCATTTTTGAAGTCACGTAACAGGTGATTTGCATTAAAAGGTCAAGAGCCAATTACTCCGTAAAAATTATTTGAAGTCTTTGCAGGGCATTATTAATTGCATGCTGCTGACGAATTGAAAGCACCATGCACATACTAGTACTTTAATTCCCACATAACACGTCAATGGCACGCAGAAAATGCTGAACCCATACAGATTTTTTTTCCTCATTTCATTTATTTTCATTATTCCGTTCCCAATTGCAAGGTTTTTTTATAATGTAGGGTTGATAACGCAATCGTGCGTCGTCTGAGTATATATGCATTTTCAGAGCATACAATAGGCACTGTATTGAACCTGTATGTACGCATTTCTTTACATCGATTTACACATAAAGAATGCGTATAAATGCGGTTGTGCACAGCACTCGAGTCGCATCTGTCAAATTTCCCAAATGGATTTAAACACATTTTATTTCACCGCCTCATTTCTTTCAATAATTGCAAATTGAATTTACGGTCATAATATGTGTGGGAATTCACCCAGATGACAGCAACATGAACAACGTTTCGAACACACAAATTACATTGACAGTCAGGGAACATGCCAAATGCTACAAGTCAGTTTATTTAAATAAGACCAGGTCCAGCCACGGTCATTATAAGGGGGTGGGATAAATACACTATCTGCAATTCTAAATGTAATGAGAAATACCAATGGGTCACAAAATACTGTAGTTACTGTATATGTGTATGAAGAACAACTTATCATTGACTTTGCATATAGAAAGTCGAGCTACAGTACAGGTTCTACCATGTACATGTACATATGTGATTTACAATGGTTTCAGTAGGCCCATATGACAGCTAAGTATACTGTGTACACCGGTACTTGAAGATTTCATGGAAGGGGATCTAAGAACGTATCGTTAAGCCTATCACACGAGAAAAAAAGCTACTGACACTCCAAAGCACGTTGATGCGCTTTAATATTAATGTTGTACAACTTGACATTTGCTCAGATTTTCAGAAAAAAAGACATGAAATGACGAGACGACTGATTTATAGATGATGCAAAAAATCGTTGATGTGAATGTGCTTAAATATTTTACAGGCTTTTGCCTATGTGTTCAAAGTCGATTGAAGACGATGAAGAGGGTCAACTGAGCCAAAATATCCATATCTTAACTTGATCCATTTTATTTTAAAATTATTATACATGGTTTTACCAGATATGAAATTTTAACTACCCTGACTTTTCCAGGTTTTGAAATAATTTTTCCTGACCACCCCGGCCACTGAAATGCAAAAATATGACACGCCAAGCCAATGTGAAAAATGCTATATTTATTGTTATTCCAGGCCATTGTAATTTCGCTGCCTTTTCCAGGTTTTCCAATTATAGGGAACACTGCTGTAATAGAAACAACACGCTTGCAGATAATTGAAATTCGAACAAAAAGAGTCCATTTAAAATTCAATGGATGGTTTAAAATCAGTGCGAGAAATGCAACTAGGTATATATGAACATGAGTTGGAAAACTTTAGAAAGGTTAAAAGTTAACTCAAACTTTATTATATGCCAGACTAAACCGTAACCACTGTACATCGATTTTCACTTATTTGACACAGAAATGTGTTGACGACACTCCCACATTTTAAGTACAAAGTTGTATTTGCTAAACAGAACAAAAAACATGTAAGACTTACTGGCTCAAAGATATGACAGAAAATTTTCGCTTGGTTATGGCAATATACATGTATCATGCCAAAATTAAATTTCATCATTTTGCAATAAATCCACCTGACAACATTATTGATGATATCGAATCTGTCATATCACCATTATATCATATTGGGAATAAAACTCAGTTTATTTTCGAAGTTAACCTACTGTTTTGCACCGTATTAATACAGTCTACATTGCAGCATAACTTTTCATGCAACTATTTGATGGACCGGTATATCCTTGCTAACTAATGTGGGGGAAAAGCTCTATACTCTTTAACATGTTCGATATTTCATCTGGTAACAGGAATGCTGGCTCAAGATTTTCATTAGATGCAATCAAGATGTGATATTTAAAGGGAACATATGCTTGCCATACGTCTATGGATTTTACGGTTAATAACAGCAGTTTTATACAGTGCAGTGTGGAATTTGACACTTACATCAAAAAGCAAAAAAAAACTGATAACTAAAGTAATCTAATAAAACTTTTTTTTAATAACGCCAAAGTTGCCATCCGAGAGCTTTATCCGACAGACAGCTTTGGAAAAAAAGGATAAATTTCATTCAATAAAGCTGGCACCAATTTCACGGCCAAATTTCCAACGTATATGGGTTATTTTGCGGTCCGTGCACACTAATGAAATTCTGGAGTGAACAGAAGGAGGAGGAATTCATGAATGCGTTATAAAGCAACCCAGATGTATTCATATTTTGAGCGAATTTCCAGAGCAATAAACACGAAATGACAAAAACCAACAAAGAAAAGCTGGATCCCAAAGAAAATCCCACCTAAAACACGATAAGATTTCTTTACCGACGGTGTTCCAGTTGCTGCAATTTCCATATCAAATAATCAGAAATATTGGGCAGCATCCTTACTGGATTTATTCCTTTCTCATTGCTGACAATTTCTGAAATCGACTTAGTTGTTCATATCTACATGTATTGTGATCAGTAAAATGGCTACTGGAGCAGTTGCTGGACCTATGCTTTGAAAATATATTTGAGGAAAACAGCAGATATTACGGTTGTCATCAATAAATTCCCTGTTATCAAAATATACATGTAGAAAACACCATACCAAAATCCACTGTTGATTTTTTTTTCTCTTTCTACTAGTTCGTACTTCCTTCCATTCAATTTAAAATATTTGCTAGCACATCATCATTGGGATGATTTAAATACTGCTTTTCATGTGCAGGCCATAGCACCCATCAGGTTAAGAGTGCTAAATTTCACTCTGCCCTCTAGTACTCGTTTATGAACCTGATCACTTGTTTGATGTAGGAACGTACATGTATTAAAACGCCTACTCGTGCAGGTGTGATAGCACGTGCGCCGATTTGCACGTGCCCAAACTGGAATTCTTGCACGTGCGATATTGATTTTTGTGACTAAATTTGGTGAATGTTATAGCAACTATTATTCATGTCATTTTTAGGTAGTTTTTTTTCAAATAATGGTGAATTTATAATTTAAGACGGTCAATAGCTACGCATGATATGAAGAATCCTAGCAATTTTTAGTGGTGTACTATATTCGTGTGCAGCAGTAGAAAAGTAGTAAATAGGGTCTATAATACCGATAGATGGCAGAGTGAAATTGAGCACGCTTGACATGATATGCGCTATAAGTACAAAATTGGGCTGTACCTATACATTTACCATAATCCTTTCAAAGAATTATCGTGGTTGTTGGGAGCATTAATAAGAAATGAAATATTGCTTATGTTCAGTAGCTTGTAAGCATGATCTTCATTTTGGTAATGCACCTCTTTACGTGCATCCATAGCAGAAGAAAGATGCAACAACCCACAAGAAATTCACAAAACATACAAAGCGCTGTTTAGTGCATCAAATGAGCGATACAGGTGAACGACCAAGGAAGAACTTGCGTGGGAGTATTTCATAATACGTATTGCTCTGATTTTTTTGTTGTGGGTGGAATCCAGGCCATGACAACATACAAATGGCAAAGGTTCTGCTATCCCTGCAAGACATCGATGTATTACTTTTCCTTCGAGGAACATTGTATCTGCAAAAGCCTAAAATGAACGGGCTGAAATTGCCCATTAATGCTTTCATTCATTCGCAGTTGTCGCTGCAATGCCCACGCTAATTAACGTCGAATCAATGGAGTATTGAAGAGAAAATTAGAGGATGAAGAATGGGAGGAGGTGCACTCAAAATGAAAATGGTTAGATTTTTCTATTGCTGGCAGAGTACAATCTATTGCTTTTAAACGATGGCGAACAAAAATGCAGTTTTCTTGTTCGTGTCCTGAAAAATCGTTCGGTGTAATTATCCATATTCAAGGGGATCATTTGTTACATTGGGGGCTAGTATAGCGAAATATTAAATGCATTTAAGGCTATTTGGCACTGTAGTGATAAAATCGAATAAAGAAAGTGAAAATAAATGGGATATAATGATTTGCCCCTGCTAAAAATGTGCAGAAAATTATTTCAACCCTCCTTGTCAAATATACAAGAATGCCACCTGTCCTAGCTGTTGAAATTTATCCTTTTTACGCTAGTTTTTCTTTTTTGTGTTTAACCTAACCAAACCTAAAACTACTTCATTTAGCTATCCCACCTCCAAGGCAATCACTGCAAGCTTATGAGCCGTTAGGAGAAACCTGCTTTTCGATTCAATTCAATTCAAACCAGTACCCTACAATCAGTAAGTGAATATCATGTGGCAGGGGGTGTATTCCCAGTGCTACTATCAAAAAAGTGCTACTTTCAGAAATGGTTTATCTGAGGTTTGTACGAGTCAACTGAAACAAGTACGGAAGATCCTGGGGAAGTTTTACATTATTAGAAACTTGTCCTTTGCAAACCACAAATATCGATTTACATGTACATGTATAACAAATTTGACCAAATGCTTTCTGTCCATTGCGATTTTCTTTGCATCAACGAATTCCTTAGTAGTTCATTTCCCAACTCAACGAGGTTATTCGTATTCCAAGAATGAAGGGAAGAAAAATACGAGTCTTTCTAAGGTCTTTTTAAATAATATAAAATGTCTCAATCCACCATAAGCATATGATGGCCAAATAACTCAGCATGAGATGTTTCACCACAGATGGTTCGGCCACCATAGCATTAGTGATCAGGTCTGCCAGGCTTAAAGATAAGACGGTTCAAGTTCAAAACCATTGGATGTAAGGATGCGTCATTATAAATCTTCGTGGCAACCTAGCACATAATCCGAGTTGCACGAACAGCGAATATTGCACACACACACATCTGGTGGCATTGTTTAATTTAATTTAATCAGCTCCTTTATGTGTGGAAACAGTTGTTCTCTTAGACACTGCTTATTCATGCAGACGCAGCATTCCTACATGTAGGTTTTCACACAATACCAGCAGCGAAGACGTTCAAAAATATAAAGCAATTTGCAATTTGAGATGCAGAAACAATGGCCCTTAAGTAAGCAGTTAATCTTTTCCGGAGTTGTAGCAAACGCATTTACCGTCTTCAGAAGAGCATGTTATTCCACCCAATTACTCTGTGCTTGGAAACTAATCGTCAAGGTTGTTGAACTAGTTTGCACAAACTAAAATGAGCAAACCGTGATTGGCTAAGGTGCGTTTGGAGCAAATACAACCCTTTAGTTTCCATCCCTAAACTAAATGCCCTTTGCAAGCTGCAATATAGGACTAAGAGATAAAGTTTGTTCTGCCTCCGCAAATATTCTCACTGTCAGTATGTTGTGAGAGACAACTTTGAAGAGCAGTTGCCATGGCAACCTCTGTGCCTGGAAGCTGCATCTCATAACTTAGCCAGTTGAAAGACAATAAAAACCAAAATGCTGCTCTTCTGCTTCAAGTGTCAGGTTATATGAACAGAAAAACATGCTGATTTTAATGCCAATTGACATTGAATACTGCGAGAATTGGACTATGCAGATGTCACATTTGGAAAAAAGGATTTCCGGAGAACAATACATACACACGTTGAAAACGCAATATTATTAGGTCTTCTTGAGTTGCTCTTGGCATTCTCAATAAAGCTTACCCAAGAGTTATCTGAAGGATATCACATGCCAAACTCGGGAGTTTCGATGTTTTTACAATTGATATTTAACAAAATCATAAAAACCTAACGCAAAATGTTTAATTTATGTTTAATTTAGGCAACCATTGTTTTTATTAGATGTTATTATAGACATTATGTTTTTCTTAAGTTTAAATGTTAAATGTACATGTGACAGCTACCAAATGAGGATTTAAGTTTATGGAAATCATGATTCAGCATGGAGATTCAATTCAACTCAGTATCCTGCAATCAGAAAGTGAATTGTTCGATATTTTCCACGAATTAGGATACATCTGGAAACCATTTCTACTAATATTATAAGCATAAATATTTGTCTGTTGCTGACATACGTCTTGGGTGAAGTATGTCTGATCGCTTGGGACAGAAATTTTAAAGAGACCACAGCCAACATTCTTTCACGAGTATTCAAATTTTCGTGCCAAAAAACGAACAGAAACAACAACAACAACAACAACCAGACACTTTTAAAGCAATTACATGAATGTTGAAATTTAAATTTAATTCCATTATGGAATTTTAGAAAACCCTTATTGAAATTGATTAGTTTTGAGCAGAAGTTTGTCTTTTGATTAGACCTACATATGTTTAAGCATTGATAAAACTAATTTCGGATATACTACGGTATATATCAAAGTATACATATATATTTCAACCCTACTTGTTTAGAAGACAAGAATGCCACCTGTCCTAGCTGTCGGAATTGTTTTATTTGTTGTGTTTATTCCAACCTATCCTATCATGGCCTATACTTGCCTATCGAAACCATAAGTAACCTATCATAACCTAAACTAACCTCACAATCTAAACTAAACAAAAAAATGTAATTTATTTATTTTGCCATCCTAAATGAAAGCAATCAATGTCAGCATACGAGCCGTTAGGAGAAGCCCACTTTCTCCGTGTCTATGCTGCACCAGGGTAGCTGCAGGGCAAATACCATAGTATAGTTATAATTTCGTACAGGTCTTAACTTAAGCTTATTTCAATCGCATTAAAAGTTGGGATTCACGTAATTTCGAGTTGCATTAGTCTGTTGGGCCCGTCGGCTTCAATGTCAATTGAATGAAAGCAAAGTCACACGTGTTTCGGGGCAGGAAAAATCGATAAACAAGAACTCATGCAAATTTCTTAGCTCACACTCGTCTGCCCGACATTTATTCGCAATGCACGTTATCGATTCGTTACATAAGAGTCAGGCTGTATTTCAACTCGAGCGGCTTTGTTTAATTCAGAAATGGGCTTGGTAACCCTTTGGGAAAACGCATCGGATTACGGTGTTTTCAGACGCCATTATTAGCGGATCAATTGGATTTTTCGATTTAAACAGTGAATGCTCAATTAAACAGGACTTAGCAGAGAAAACAGCTTCCTAAATATGCAAATAAAAATACACTCATTGACACGATGAAGATTTACTTTGAATATTTGATTGAGACAAGCAGTCCCTGAATTATACATGAGTCAGTTAATCAAGTGTTCATTTTCAGCAAGTGCTGAAATATGAAAACAATAAAAAGCTGATGCACATTTACAGTTTCTTACGACACTTTTCTTTTCATGTCAGTTTCTTAAAAAACTGTAAATGGTGAATTCGCCAAACTAAATGCTAAAGAATACATTCGGTTCATCTCCATTATTATCAGTTTCATCATAAAGGACGGTTCATTCATGTCACGTCGTACATACATGTAAATGTTGAATAAATAAGATGCCCCTCACATCTAAAACCGTCTTCAAGAAATGCATTTTTCAGATTGGTTTTACCTTAGAGAACGTGGGGATGATTAATGTTGGGTCGGTAATACCTGTACATCCGAAATATAAATAGCCAGCAGAATAATATAATTTCTGAAGACTTGCACTTGCATTTTCGAGAATGGGCCCATTTTTACGAATTCTTATTTTAATAAAACGTATTATGTAGCCTCCATAAAAGTTCAGGTGTACAATGGCTTATATAAATATTGGAGATCAATACTCGCGCTAACCTTGGAAACCAACTGTCCAGAAATCCCAAGAGCAAGCCCAACAAAAATCCATTAAGGAACACCGGAATTTGATTAAGTACATGAGCGAATAAAGTATCTAATATGTAATTATGATGAAAGCCTATCAAAATAGTGATTTTGTTCAGGCAAAGAAATGCACTGCATTTAAACTTGTGAATAGACAGATGTACACAAAATTATGCATTTTTTCAGTCTGTCTTGAACTGTTCACAAACTGAATTATTTTCCACTAACTGTTTTTTGTAAACTTGGAATGCTGATACATTTACATTAACAGGGGTCATTCTATTACAATATTCTTACATTGATCTTAATAACAAGTAAAGTGCGTTTAAAGTATACAAGTATAACAAAACGTGTAATATTGCAAAGTTATAACTTATTTGAAAATGAGACGAAGAAATGTTATTTAAGACATCGCAGAATTGATGACCTACGTAATAATGTGGACGTTTTAGAACAAGTTTACGAGTGTAAAAGCACTAAAACATGTTATACAACAATGTTTGACAAAGTCCCTTGATCTTTATCGATACATGATGGATAACATAACCTGGAATAACACGAAGAACATGTTACGTAATATTATGTTATATAACATTTTTGTTTCTCATTTTGAAACAAATTGGATAACTTTGCCACATAATGTTTTGTTATACGGTATAGTAAGCCCAGCTTTTTATAAGGATCAGTATATGACGTTATAACAATTAAGTTGTACAACAGAGTTAAAAACTACTTTGATATATTACAATGTTTTGTAAAATAGTGTAAACGAACATTAAGGGAGTGGCTGCCATAACAGTATAAACAAGATTTTAAAGGTTAATAAAAACTACAACTTCTTAGGTCGCGCTTTGAAGATTATAGTAATTTCCATATCGATTATTACGTAATTGAGCGACCACGTGACCAATTAATTCGAGCAGTATATCCATCGATTATAAATGGCGTGCCACTTGTAGATGAATTAAACCGTCGCCAATTAAGCTGAGCATTTGCATGAAAGTGTGATTTGAGACTTATCGAAAAATCTATAAAGCCTTGAACTTCTAAGGCTAAGGTGACCTTTCAACGAACATGTGCAGAATATCGTTTTTAACGAACACTAAAAGTAATGTGGAAATATATTGACCAGAATAAAATTGTGACCGAGTAGGACATCATTTAATTTGCAAAATTAGCCAAATTATCTCAAGATGGTAGTCTAGCCATATTCAACAAATAATCTCATTGGCAAAAAAAATGAAATTCATCCAGAGAGAGGAAGTATACGTTTGACATTTAAAAAAGTACATTATTTGACTTTATAAATCAAGACAGTAATGAAGCGGGTGACATAATTTGTGAGCCTTCTAATCTATATTCGTTATAAAGCAATTTTTTCACCATAAACTATTAAAAGATGAGCACTCAACTTGATGGAAATTAATTTTTCGTATAAGCAAAAAATGAAGCATACGTGGCGCATATGATAAGGGGTTTCTTCCTAATTATATGCGTGACATACGTTGTCCTTGAACACATTTCGCTTTTTGATATAGAGGATTAACTAAGAAAATTTATTAGCTTTAATTACATTAGGCATTCGGTATCTGTCACGTTGATGCAGCTCTATTATGAGGATAGTAATGGATCCTTGCATTTATGGCATGCAGTAATGCATGTATCTATACTGTGTCTAGAAATGGATGACACTGGCTATGGAATACATAAAGAAAAACCTATACATGGCGATAAAATGAGTTAGTATTTTTGGTAACAATTTTTAAAATTGAAACATAGGCGAATATTTTACCGAACGAGAGACTTCGCTGATTTCAAGCTCAAAATTACTGACACTTGTGAATCTACAGTACATCATGTTGACGTACGACAATTTAATAAAGTGAATTCCCATCGAGTAATGTATATAATAAATATGAGATTACTAGTTCAATTTGTGAGCATTCCCAGTGGAAATCTTTCGATTAACAGCTATTTGTGCAACTGAAATTTTCCTACAAGCGTGAAATTCATTTGAAAACGTCAACAATTTATTTAGCAACTGTATGGGGAACAAGAAACTACGTTTAGCTTTTCAATTTAAATTTGCAGGGCTAATCCTTAAAGGAGAAACTTGTTATACACTGATGAAAAGGTTTCAAATATTCATTTAGATACTACATTTAGCTTGAAAGATGCTATATTGATAATCAGAAATATGATTCAATTATGAATTGTTTACAGCTCGAAGCAGTTTGCAAGGGCGTAGCCTACATTGCCACAAAGTTTGTTACAAAAGTGCGCAAATTTCATTTTCAAACGGAATGGTAGTTCCAATTCCAACCAAGTACTGAATAAATTAAACGTGTGCTAGCGATACAAAGTAATAAACTGAAATGAAAAGTGAATTTTCCAGTTTCAAAAAATTTAGAAACGAAACAGTAGGGAAAAATCTCTATAAATAGGAGTTGCAAAAGATAACGCAAACAATCTAATTTGAAATTCAAATTTCTTTGATCGATTTTTTCTCAATTCGCTCAATGCTATTTCATCAAATTAAAATTAGCTTCGCAGAGAATACTTTTAATTAAGCACTGAAATTCCATGGACTTGTGAAAACACGTCACGTGGGCCAAGCATGGCTTGGGAATTATTTTTAGACTAATGATTTCCGTGTAATGTAGCTTTCATATACCGTTATTAACCAAATAATAAAAAATGCGATACGTGCACAGAATAGATACTGACTTGTAAACAATATGCTGCATTACAAATGTCATCCATTGTTTAAGGGACAAAGCCAAACGAGAATACCAATGTACATGTATACTGTATTGGTACGAGTCATCATGGGATCGTGGGAAGATTAGCTCGAAAATATAGTAAATATAAATGTAATTTTGAAAATGGCAATAATAACTCACATGTTATATGTTAATAACAATTTACAAAGTTTAACCGAATTGATTAAAAAATTCGGCTCAGAGTAAATAATCATTGAATAATTATTGAGAGTAAACCTACTCAAGTTACATGTAAATATTAAATCCCACCTGATTATTATCATTTTGGACACCCTAATTTGTTCTACAAGTTGTTAAAAAGTTTTTGTTTGATGTTTTACGTGTTTCTCTAGTTTTTGTGGGACCAGAATATATTTCAAAAGCCAATCCAATCCAAATCAACTTCCCTGACTTTTCCAGTTTTTATAGACGTCCAGTCACCCTGCAAATTTTTTGGGGAACTACTGAGAATTATTTAGCACATGCTTGAAAACCTGTTTTTATAGACAAACTTTGAGAACAACGTAGATCAGTACCTATGTAGTGTAGATGAGCGACCTTATCTCATCCACTTCAACGTGGCATTTTCGGTTATAAAATCGATTAAACTCAACATTTTTAATGCGTTCCAAAAGCACAACGATCAGGTGAGAGTGACGGGTAGCCAGGAAAGCAAGGTAAATAAAAAGGATTTTCGTGTTTTATCCTGAGCAGAAGCCAGCCCAGCACTCATAAGGAGCAGAAAAAGTCTAATAAGATTTCGAGGAGCAATTTCACGTCAGTAGGAATAGCGATGGAGGTATCGTAGTAATCGAAATAAGCCGCCTTGCCTGACACATAACCTTAAATGTTGAGACGACCTTGAAAAAAATCTGATAGAAATGATGGTATGGTCGCCATGGCAACCCAGCATCCCATCCTTCCCAATTACCTACGTGCCCTTCCCCCCTTCGATTTTCCCCATCCCCATAACTCTTCCTTACTTTCAGGTTCCCTTCGTATACTGATATTGGGCTCAGCTCGATAAAGTTAAAGAAGGGATGCTTTGTATCGGCAAAAAGAAACAGTTATTTCATAGGTAACAGCTAACTTAGGTGCTTTGTTTCTTTCTATGCAACAGCCTACGTTGGTCCCAGGAGGAATTGAATGATGGGGTTTCAACCACAGGCTTTATGAAGATGTGCAACAGAAAAGGCCAAAAAAATACGTGAAAAAAAATAGCCAAATAAAAATCCAGCCTCCATATTTTGGGCACTGTTTAAAGCATTATTCGTGTGCCCACGCTGCGAAAAGGGCAACATTTCATCGATTTTCTCATTAACTGTATATTATTTCACGCGGATTGAAGCCACGTAACATCATTAAGGATGATAGTTTAGTCACGTTACATCCCAGAGAGTTTAAATAAAATTACCAACTACAACGTTGGTAGTTCATTCACGCTCCTATGGAGGCAGCACTATAGAAAACAATTCAATGCAGCAAAACGCAAGGCAGTACTAAAGTACAGCCCCTGCTGCTGCCCTATAAATATTGAGAAAATTGGCTCCCCCTAACGGTTCGTAGGCTGCAAATTATTGCATACGGTTGGGAGCAGCTAAATGAAGAAACAGGGTAACTAACCCTAGAGATGACATTTTCAACTTCAATGAAAATGCCAAAATGTGACATGCCAATGTAAGGAATGCTATATTTATTGGTATTTTATACATAAATAAGAGACAGAACACAAAATTTGACGATAAAACAGCAACTTTAGATTGGTTTTGGAAATTTCTATTACAGAATTCTCGTTAAATTTCCTTGACTTTTTCATTATTTTCCCATGCAGTTTCAGTTTCTCGAACTTTTCCAGGTTTTCCAGGTCTGAGGGCAACCCGGGTTAGGTAATCAGGTTAAGCTAAGTTAGGTCAGAATAAAAAATAAAAAGCATACAACAGAAAATAGGGTTAAAATATTCATATTTTGTGCATACTTGGAACAGGGACTATACTATTACATCCATATGCATTTATTCCATACTTGATAATGCCATCCAATCATTACACACACAAATACACATGCTGATTCAGTGCACTTAAATACAGTACCAGCCCTTAGCAAATGTCCCCAAATTTATGAGTGTGTAGTTTTAAAAATCACCATCTTGAAGGCAAAAAATGTCAGATTTTGCCTTTAGATGGACAAGCTGGTTTTTCATCGATTAATGGGTAAAACCTGGAAACGCAGATGAACATATGGTGCAAATATTTTTCAGTTATAATGAAAGTACGAAAATAAGTTTTTATCAAAAGCAATTTTGTTAAAGTTACAGATTGGACTATTTGCGTCATAAGTGAAAATCGAACGTCAAGAGGGGATCAAGTAAACAGCGGTATAACATGCTAAACATTATCCATGGGAGTGATAAAATTGTGAGAGCCTAACAACCTGCCGAGGTAAATCGTTAGATATGACTTGAGGTTTCCGGTATTTTAACCACGAGTTGACATAATTTATCGATTCAACAGTCACACGCACTTACCAATATGTTTTGAAAGCGAAGCCTATTTTATTGACAATATTGACAATAGCACTTGGCAAAGCTGTTCAGCCATATCAACAGTACGTCTCAGCGGGTAATTTCACTCTGCCCTCTGGTGGCCATTTTGAACCTCATCACTCGTTTAACATAGCATGCGCCTGAATTTGTGCACTTTATCGTAACTACATGTATTAGACATGTCATTTTTTAGGTAAGCTTTTCAAATCATGATGAATTTATAACTCAAATATTCAAGACTTACATATATTTGCTAATATTTGTTATATTGGTTCTTTCTACTGGATATATTTAGCTTCATTAAGACAATGTCGAAATTTGCCAAATTAAAATGAACTCAAAACATCAGGTTACTCGTAATTAAAAAACCAAATTAAACAAGTGAATTGTGAATTCCTATGCACTTTATCGTTGTGTGAATTCCTTTATAATACAAATTCAATAATTATATCATACCGATTAATGGCCACATGAATTAAAAACATTATTTAAATTCAATAGTAGTTTTTTTCTTTATATACATGTAGGTTTCCCACTCAAATTCTCAAGTCGATTTTCCTAACATTCCCTGACGTTTTACATGAGATTGAAAAAACTAAAATACATGATAGATTTTATCCCAAATTTTTCTAAAAGGTGGCGACTAATTAGTTGACTGAGGCAAACTATCTCGATTTACCTGACATTCCCTGATTTTCCCTGACTTTTCAGAAAATGGGAACTCTGGTATATTGGTCGATGGGGAAACCCTAACGGTAAACGGGAAATACAAATTTTGACCAGGGAAACCTGGAAAATTCAGGGGAATTTATGCTGTGAAAGCAGTGGGAATCTTTGTCGGATCTATAATACCGATAGAGGGCAGAGTATTACTGCCACTCTTAACCTGATACGTCTTATAGAAAAATTTAATTCCACGTATTCGATCTACGAGTTCATGAGGTGACGAAGATTTAAATCTCGATTATATTCACGTAACCTTCAAGCACTTATGATTATCAAGGGGGTAAAAAACTTCGAAATTACAAGATGCTATTTCAAATATACGTTAAATGGCTAGAAAACAATATCGATGATGGAGCAATTTGGTTCGGATACAAGTGCGGTGAAAAAGTAATGAATAAAACCGTCCCATCACGAGAAGTAATTGCTTCCAACATCATTTAGACACGTATCCAAAGCTGTTTGCCATTCCAAGAGTCAATGAAGTGCCTGCAAAAGTCCGCAAGGCCAGGTTTTTGCAAAAGCATCCAATCGTAAAAACCACTTTATCTTGCTCTCAATAAAAGCGAACAACTTGAAAACATTCATCAATGAAATGACTACGAGGGAAATGTGGATCACGTTTCCCACAATAATGGCCTCTTTTCACTGCTTAAATCAATGCAAGCTTGGATGTGATTCTTGGAAATTTTAGCCAAGAATCCCAATCGAATAGAAAGCACATTTTGATTCACTGAGTGAGAAATTCGAATAAGATAATTAGGTAAAAAATTAGATTAAAATTGGCACGAACAAATTCAAGACAAGAATATTACAACCCATGTTATTTGTAGATTAAATATTGAGGGGGGAAGCAATTTTACAGGCACAACGCACTTTGTGGCAATTGCAAGTCAAATGTTTGACGTTAAAGGCCAATACACAATTTTCCAACTCTAAATTTAATCAACACATACCGGTTATTATATTAGTTAAATTTCCAGCGCAAGTATTGATGGAATTTTCAATAACGAGGCCCTTGACATTTGGGGGTCACGCTTGTTGGGTTATTACACCCTGGCGATTTTTCACCTTGTTTCACTTTTCAAGGTTAATCTAATTTTCGAAAATTTCCAGAGTTGGCCTTTAAATTAGACGACAGAAATGAAGGATAATAAAATAAGATACCAGACACGTTTTTACATTATTATACATGTACTGTAAGTATGCGAAGTAAGAAATTATCTACCGAAAAGAAGATGACGTTTAATAACCCAATAAGAACATTAGCCTGTTAATATCACAACGCCGATATAATTTTTAATTAGTTTAAATAGGATTTGTTCTATGCCTTGACACGTAAAACTCATATCTATAAAAAAACCGAGTCCATTATTGCTCTTAAATTAGGTACTGATGTAATGGACCCACGCTACGAATGAGAATGATAAATAAATTGTAATTATGCTATAAAGGGTGATCATAACATCGTTCCCTTTTTCTCTAAATTAATCTATGCATTGGCCAAGTTCCCCCAGAGATGATATTTGTAACTTCCCTGATAGATTTTAAAACAAATTTACATCGAAAACCCAAAAATATGACATGTCAATGTAAGGACTGCTACACGTATTGCTTATTACCGTAAATATCAACAGGAGATAAAACAAAAATTTGCACGATGGAAAAGCAAACAGATTAGTTTTCTTAATTTTTCTTACAGAATTGCTTGTCCTCTCTTGATTTTTGTACTAAACAATAACTAGCAATGCAAAACCTGTTGTTGATTTGTTGAATTTCCCTGACGTTTCCAGGTTTTCCAGGTCTGGTGGAACCCTGATTGAGGGCAAGACTTTATGAGCACCCTATACTTTTCACGCTTTTATTGTTACTTTAAAGAAAGCCTGCTGCTTAAGCACGATTTGAGGGACAATATCAGTGCAGTGGACCAATTTCCAATGTTATGGCACAATCTGATTTTTCCCCTTTATTCATGATTTTGAATGGTACAAATCGTGATGCGAATGTTAAGGGCTCTCCAGATAAGACCAATGTGCGTAATGTAGATGTGCAAAATATTGAGCAAATGCGATCAGATCACAAGAGTTCGTGTTGAATATATTTGTAGCATCAGGAAGACGTAATTTCTCAGGATAATAAATAAGGGCACAAGTTTTGCTCCGAGGTGTCATATCGCATTTTTGGGATTTCAAACACGTCATGCCCTTCTTTGCAGTTACGAACCGACATTGAAAATGTCAAGATTGCCTCTGCGAGGCTCGATTCATTGGCATAATACAATTTATAGTTAGCCCCAGAGTGTACTTCATTGTCACTTAAAAGTAGCGAACAGGGAGGGCTGCAAAAACATTCCTGATAGTAAAGGGTTGAGATTCACGACATATTGAAATCCCATAACATTTTCATTTGTATGGCATGAGAGTACCCAAAGAAAAGCCACTTTCACCCAATTTTGGGTAATTTACCCAGATGTCCTCCCAAATGCGATGATAACTGCCAAATAAATTGCAGGGTTCCCACTACAATTCTCAAATCGATTTCCCTGACAAATTTTCAGTAATTTCCCTGACATTTCACCCGAAATTTCACACAATATTCGACCACAAAAATAGTACACGTATTAATTTTCAAGCTTTGAATCGAAGTTTAATACGCCGTAGGCGAAAATTTTCGGATACTTATATCACGAGTAATTAATTTGTATAATTAGTAGCGAAATTAATAGTGAAGTAAATATAACGGGCAGCGGTCGAGAAAAATACACATAGTTCAACAATACAGCAGTGTATTTCTGCGGACTTTAGAAATTTTATGAAATATTAAAACTACCAGAAACGCCGCATGAGAATTTTGTTTTAAAAAAGGTATTAAATGATAGGTTTTAGTCGATATATTGCCGTACACGAATTTGTTTAGCATTGTTAATAATTTAGGATCGCGAAAGGCAACATTTTTACAAACAAAATAGTGAGAAATAATAATTAAGGGAATGCAGTGGCAACATTTTTTTTAAAAAAATTCCATTCATAAATTTACTAAGAATTTAGGCGTATGTTAGTTTTTTAAGAAATCTTCACGAATTTTGACGAATTCCCTGACATTCCCTGACACTTTTGCATTTCCCTGACATTCCCAGACTTTCCAGAACGTGGGAACCCTCAATTGTTTTTTTTATACCACTTTGCATATTTTTCTGACATTAGGGATTGGGTTGAATTGACTGCTTTCTGAATGAAGGTAAAGCACTCGCAAACCAAGGTACTATTTTGAGGACGAAAATAGTGAAGGTATGTTTCTTGGTATGGCATACATGTAAATCCAATATACCGTATTGAGTGCTCAAGAGTGATGCATCTAAAAACATTAGCATGTTTTATTGATGTGTTGCTTGTTTTCGCCATTTCTTTTCCCCAACCCCATTGACCGTCGATGAAACGCTTGTGGGAATTGGACTAATCGCGCTATAATTAAGTCCAGGTTGCACAAAACCGTAAATTGTAACGATAGTCGTTAGAACAGAGGTATACACGTAACACATTGGCCCAAATGCACGCCCTAAGGCTATAAACAGAACCTTTGATATTTGAGAATCGGAAATATAAACCCGTAAACGCTGCAACGCATCCCGGAAAGCCATTACTTACACAGGGGGAATTAATTATTTACGTTTTACGCACTTTTTCACGGCGAAATTTGTCGACACGCGCGTTATTTGGGGAGAAGTAATCGAGAATCGGACCGAAATTGCACAGATAACAACGCTTATCTCACCAACTCGGGACTTTGACCTCAAGATAGGCAAGTTCCTATACGTAGCATCTCATTTGGTACCAATTTATATGCAACGCTACTGAACTCGGCTAACTGCTGCCAGTTATTATTAATGCCGGATTAATTCCCAATTGCTGATTTTGCCCCAAATACAAGTATTTAATAGCGAACGTGTGCCATGGCTATGCACATGTACACCAGCGCCATCTTTAGAAAATTGCCTTTACTTTTGTTGAGTCCCTGCTCCAATTGTTTACATTTATGTACAAAAAAACACGACAAAGCAAAAAAAACAGGATAAATTGATAAATTGCGACAGCTAGGACAGGTGGCATTCTTGTATATATTAAACAAGCACGGTTGAATTATTAAAGTATATCCCAGGTATAACACCTGTAAATGTATATTGCAAATTCCATGACTATTCAACGACTTCTTCATGACTAAATTTTTCAATGTCCATTATGACATTGAACCGTTCAAGTTTTATATCATCAATAAATAGCGATTTCTTTCAGAAGCAAGCTACCACGGTGATGACATTATCATTGGCAAAAACGGAAAAAAACGCCATAGACAAATTATCTTGCAAAACTGGATGACAAATGATCAATTTTATTGCAATTTTTATTTAGTAAACCAATAAGAGGCAAAACTTCCATGCCCTGAAGTAAATTTCATGACTTTTCCATAACTTCCATGACTGGTAGACATCCTGTACTCGCCGAGCAGATTTTCAATGACATCTTTGCCTGCTTTGGGACATTATTCGTTTTATAATATTTTTGGGTTTTAATTTTGTAACATTTAGCAGAGGGGCAACAAAAAGTGGGCTTCTCCTAAGTGCCCCCAGGCTGGCAGTGATTGCCTGGAGGTTAGGCACAGCTAAAGCGGAATAATTTTGTATTTCTAATACTGTGTATCGCATTGTCTAATCGCATTGTATTTCCTCGGATCTATGCCTTATTTCGTCATCATGAGACATTGAGGAACAGTGTATATCAACTCCTCTGAAGGAGAAGAGTTGAAATATATCTCAAACTTATTTTTGGAGCAAGGATATACTAAAGTACATCCAAAAAATCATAAAAATTCATGGGAGTATAATCCACAAACACGAAAACTTAAGAGCAGAGTGAGTGACTATACATACACGTATGTATATGTTTACTTGAATGCGAGTATTTTAAACATTCAGTACATGGGATTCCGCTTTCACCCAAGCCTCAGAATACGAGATGAACACGACTGTGACCTCTGACCTATGCCTTACTTTGTCATAGTGGAAGGAAACGATGTGGTGCGAGATTGGAAGAACGGAAAAGCAGAGCTCCAGGTATTAATAAAGCCAGTAATCATTGTCAAATGGAACGAAACATTCATCCGACTAATTAATTGCACAAGGCAACATGGATTATTAATTAGTTAGACAGATGGTAATATTTCAGGAAGTTTTGAATTTCCTGAGTTTCCAACAGCGTAGCATTATTTATTTGTCATATGCTTAAACCGAGTTTAATTTCATTTGGAAGTAGCCCACACGTAAGCCAGGCTCCTGATACTTATCTCAGCAGACATGAGATCAAATATCAAGAGATCAGTTTAGATCTTTGCCAAATTTAGGCATAAATCATCTAATATTAAATTTATAATTATTTCCATTCTCAAATTGTAATTCTCAAGTAATCCAAATGCAAAAACCCTTGTAAACATAATTTTAGTATGAATGTTATTTGTCAACTCAGTTCTGTCATTTATCTGATCAATTTTCCCTGACCTAGGTCCTAGGTTATATAAACTCTGTCCTACCTTCGTCCTGAAGTACAACAACTGCACAAGTCTGTATATTGCAGATACGTCAAGTAGGAAAACAGAAGTTCAACGGGTAAAGTCGATATCGATTGGTATATTAGCTATGAAAATAAGCCATCTGGATGACAGCATCGCATGTCAGATTGGTAGAAAAACAAACCACTTAACAAAGGAACAACGGTTAACAGAATAATATTGGAAAAAGTCCTCTAAAGGAATTTCGATGCAGAAATGTATGTTATCGAAGGCTAGACCCTCAAAGGCAAGACTTGCACTATTTGATGCAAGTTCTCTACGCTTAGTTAACCATCTTTTGTAGTTTGGCAATTTAGTAAGCTATCAACACAAAAGCTTAGCAATGGATCACTGGCTCGTTTATTCATCGCATACACGTATCCCCTCTTACGATATCAAAGCTCCTTAATATCCCGTTTCATTTCCGTCGTTTATTACATATACAGAAAACGAATTGCTAAGCCATCAACTTTCGACGATGCAATTATTTCTACCTCAAATAATTCTTATAGGAGTGACGAGTGCTTGTATCAACGTATTAGTGAGCCAGGCTATTTGCATGAACAAATGCTACATGTAAGTTTGCTTGAATACGTGTATTTTCAAATAATTTTAGGCTATGCTTGCCATGGGACATTTTCCAATCTCAAATTTGCAAGCATACATGTACATACAGTACGTGTAGTATAAACCAATTATTTTTCATCGTCACAAAAATTAGCTTTCCCCATATCTTAGCTGAACTCATACTTAAGCATAGTTGATTAACACATTAAAATCTGTATACAGGGTGATCATAAAGTTCTTTCTCTTATTTTAAAAATTAAGTTATAGAAAAACTATCAGAGCTGCCAAGTAAGGCCCATATTTCGGAAAAACGTTGAAGAACTCCATGTTTTTTTAAAATATATTTTGTTTCGAATCTAGCTATCACAGAGCCACCTGTTGGTACTCCCTATTAACCCAAAACATACAATAAACTCCGTAGACAAAAAACCTGAATATAACATTTACTAAAAAAAAATAACGGATTTGAGGTGACAAAGACTATACTGATGCAAATTTTAATTTTTGTAACCAAATCACCAATAACGAATGCAGTAAGATTAATGTAGTAGTACCGCAGGCAACATTTGTAGAAAAAAGTAATCACAAATGCTGAATTTCTTAACTGAATTTATGGAGAAATGAAGAATTGATCATCAGGCCAATCATTGTTATGCTCCCTTCTCAAAATTAATATGAACAAATAAAAAGTATAATTATAATACTGAAAAATTCCAGGTTTCAATTGAAAATTCTCTGAGTTTTCCACCTTGGTAGGCACCATGGCACTACATGTACCATGTAGAAAAAAGGCTCGAGTACATTTGAAATAAATGCAAAAAGTAAACTGAAGCAGAAGCCCCACCTTCAATATTTCGTTAAAAAGTTCAACCAATCTTAAATCACGCAGAGTGGTTAACCCAAACATAAAACTTTCTCCATCTTGGTGAACAACCAGCTTTCATTACCGGAAGCGCACCCACAAACCCCAAAATATGGCCATTTTATAGGTTAATTTTACTTACAGCGCCAGCAAGAAGTTCGTATGTGCTTCATAAAACAGCCCCACGGTAATCTCAGAGCTTAATCCTTAGAAAAACGAAAACAAACTATGCATATTTCACTAGTCTTATTTCGTCCATTAGTCGATATCCTCAAGGTTGTTCATGTTACGTTATGTGGAGCAGTAGCACACCAGTGTAATCTCGAGAATTAAGAGGAAGTTAACTGAAGAAGAAATTAAATGGCAGCTTCAATAATACCGTTTCATGGCCGTACCACGCTGCAAGCGAGAATTTAATTAGCCATTTGAAATAATTGCTACCCCCACACGATGCACAAATGCCTGTTTGTAGTCAGGAGCACATGAGCTGTGTTTTTTTTCCTTTTTTCTTTGTGAATTTTCCTCATTAAACTGCATTGCTGGTTAATTAATACTTGAATTTGGATACCCTTCAATTTTTTTCCACGAATTAAGTGTTGCTCATACATGTACGTGACACGTGCGTGTGTGGGAGTGTAGTTGCCACCCAACTATACATTTGTATCTTGTGACTTGGTGACAAATAATTTCTGAAAACGGAATTTCCTGCGTTTTCCAGGTTTCCCAGGGTAGTATTCTAAGTTTTCTGGGTTCAAAAAATGCTTTTTAATGACTTGTAAGGATAACAAGGAATTTTGTTGGAAAATACACATGTAGATTTAATGAGAGGTTTTTAGTCAACATCACCAAACAAACATTCCAAATGATGCATTTTACAGACATTAATTTGAAATGCCAGCATGAAAATTTTTATAAAATTTTTCTCACAAATGTTGAATTGTAGGGTGATTGTAGAATAAAATATCAGGCTTTACTGATTTCTCAGACTTATTACGAACAAACAAAAAATACGAAATTCATACTGAAAAATTGCAGGTTTCAATTCGAAATTCCCTGAATTTTCCAGGTTTTCCAGGTTTCAATTCAAAATTCCCTGAGGTTTCCAGGTTTTCCGAGTTAGCTGTCACCATGCGATAATTCTTGAACAAACATCACATTAGTCCAGAAATTCTGTTTCTGCTACATTACACCACCATCAACGTTATATCAGTTCTAGGGCTTTTTAAAATGACAGCTTTAATTATCGTCTTAGACAAATACGTGGTGGTTTACTATGAAAACACGCAGCACGTTACAATGTCGTCTAGGGCTAAACAGTGAATTAAATTCTGGATGGGGCCCAAAACGGATTCACAATACAGCAAAACGCTTTTTGTTAAAACAACAAAAACGTTATTCCAATTAAGGTCTTCATATCCATGTAGACCTTGACTAAAAGAGGCATGTACGTCCGGTTATAAATTTCTGTCGCTAACACTGCGAGGCATCAAAGCTTATCCAAATAGCAATTTCAACAGGAAGCTTAAATAAAGTTCAAACCCAAATGTCATTTGTTGACAGAGTCGCTATTGCACGCATCATGTACTGCCAATAAAACTTCTTTATTTAGACGAAATTCGTGTTGAGACAAAACTATTGCTGCCATGTTCGAAATACACCCATCCCTTTTTTCGCTATAACGGCCTTTTTGATTTATGGCAATGTTTCGTTTTACCGCCAGAAATTTCGCTATAACGGCCATTGCGGGCCATATATGGTCATAGCAAAACGGGGATACCTGATGTCATATTTGTGCTAATCGAGTAGTTTGAAAGATAAGACGACCGATGCAAACAATGCAAAAACATGATTCGTTATACAGCATTTCGTTTTACGACCTACTTTCCAGAAACCTATCTGGGCCGTAAAGCGAGGCATGGATGTAGTGAAAAATAATTCCGCCAGTTCGATCGTATCTGTAGTCATTTCACTGTTGCTAATGCTCCCCATTGTGGGTTTAACACTTGACATTTACGGAGCAACTTGTTAAAACTGCTATTGCGAATAAGTCGTTTACGTAGTGATTAGATCACTTCGATGCTTCGTATAACAACACTGTTAAGAGTATCACATCGATCATCGTTAACGTTACAAGGCCTGAGTCCGTCACGTGATTACCTGTTTGCCGGACATGACTGTTTAACGAGATTTAAACAAGTCCAATTAATCCTCGTCAAATTCAAACACCAGTTGACCGCCTCTAAGCCTTTGAGTGAAATGTCCAAAAACATCTCACGTAAATAATCCACGTGTTTACATGTTTGTGGCAGAGCGATATCCTGCATTTGCCGTCCTTGACAACCGAAGCATTGAAACGAAGATAAATCGCTGAATTTGCTATGACACAAAAATTGGAAATATATATCACCATTTCGCCCAGGCACTCATTAAAATGGCGAATTGGCCAGCGAGTAAACAGGCGATTTTAGCATTCAAATATCGGATAAAAACTCAAGCGATAATTTGTTTGCATTTACACTAAGTAAGGTGCAAATCAATACCAATGAGCAACACCTGTTAAATGAAAGATTTGGCAATAGAATTTGATGTCTGATCTAAAGATTGGAACATAAGAATTTCATCTACACGTATTTAGAATTGACATTTATATGATAACAGGATTCCCCCAGAGATGGCATTTTCAACTTCCCTGACTTTCTGGTTATAAAACAAATTTCCCTGACCACCTTGACTACTGAAAATGCAAAAATATGACGTGCCGATATAACGAATGCTATATTTATTGCTTATTATATATAAAAAAGAGATAAAACACATTTTCCCGAGGTAACAGCAAATTTAGATTAGTTTTCTTAATTTCGTTTATAGAATTACTTATCATCTCTTGATTTTCGAGCTAACCAATAATCAGCTGTGTAAAATCCGTTATTGATTTGATGAATTTCCCAAACTTTTTAATAGTAAAATTTCCAGAATTTCCAGGTCTGGGGGAACCATGAATAATTTGCGGAATACATGTATTAATAGGTTTATAGGAAATTATAAACTATGCAGACATTTTCTATGTAATCTGATATTTTTGTAAACCATAGAACAAACAAATTCCTATATACGAATACGCAGAGAAAACCCTCAGCAAATCTGGCATTCATATTAAAAGTGCAACGTTTCCTTCAATAATATTGTTTTAAACAGGGTGGAAATTCAAATTGTTTAAAAGATTACAAAAAAACCCATTAAAAGTGGATGCATTCACTACATTCACAAGTACGACGTTTATTGCGTGCTACAATGCCTTGCATGGTGGAATACAGCTAGAAAATACATTTATTATGGATATTTTAATCAACTTACTCAAAATACTTGTTAAGTTAGGGGGCGTGTTCTAGTATTTACATACTTAAATTATGGTACCATTATTGCTGTTTTATCAAATGTCACAATATTTTTTCTTCTCATTTTCAAACAAGTTGTATAACTTTGCTATAATACGTTTTGTATTATAGTGTGACGCACCTTAATGTTTCGACATGGTTTACATTAACTTGCTCTTTCGGAGTAATTTCCTTAGGAAATACAACGCACACGTACAGTATAATTGTTTTAGATGACCAAAGATGAACGATGAACATTTTATATCAATCATTTCTGCTACTGAATTGGACATAATTTCACCAGCTAATATTCTGTCCTTTGGTTTGAATATGTCTGGCAACTTTTTTCTGTCCCCAATTTGATCGAGCCGAGTTCCAAGTTTAATCAAGTGCTAAACCTGTTTTATTGACACACACAATTTAACCGGTATTTGTATTGGTTATACGAATAGATCGTGTCTATGCTTTTCCTGCTATTTATTCGTGAGAAAAACGTTCGTTTCCTTTCCTGCATTTTGATTCCTCCGACATTCACCCTTTCAAATATTGCAATTTAGAGTAAAATATATTCGATAGGGACAATTTATTACGCTTATAAAGAGGGCGAGAAAGCTCGATTTCCACGTAGTCACTGGTGCGAAAATCCAACTAAACGACGTTCCTAATTTGCACAATTTAATCAATCCAGAATCCAAAATTGCACTCGTATGCCGAGACGTGCAAACAAACTGCAGCGTCAAGGTGTTGATAAGAGCAGTGATTTACGACGTTTTTACCGTTGACAGAGTTTGCTGCACTTTCCAAGCAGAAAAATGGCACAAAAACTGAACATCTTTGCAAAGGTCAAGAGTCAACCGTCAAAAAATGTACATGCAACACCGTGACGTACACCGTACAAGTCATTTGTACTCACCAACATCATGAGTAAAGTGGTGGAAGTTTTTAGGGGTAGCGAACGCGAGCGAGCTTGACCACAGTGGTGGTGGTCAATCAATCAAAAGTTGGAAGATCACTGTTGGTTTTGCAAGAAAAGTAGTTTGGATGCAGCTGAAAATCTCGGAGTTCAAAAGTGAAAACTTGGACAACTGGAGCAAACACTCTACTTCGAGAATTTGCAACCTAAATTGCAGGTGGTTGGAAGATGGATGGGTGAATGTCACCTGGATTCTAGCAAGTAAAACGTCCTACTGGTGGAATGCAACTAACTTGTAGCACTTGTTACAATGGTATGAAGGGAGCCTGCTCGCACACCGTTGGCATCTGACAAGCAACTCTGGAAGGGGAGGCCACCAGAAGAGCTTTTCCCATTGACAAGGGTTAGGAGGGAGTGAAAATCGATAGAATCAAACCGGCTCTTCTGGGTCCCTATGACGTCAAGCCAGTAGCGTCCAATGGTAGCAGATGCCGCCAGGAGACAGGGTGATATTGATTCGGCTGCGAGCTCACACTGAGGACTACACTCAATTCTTGAGCGCTAAATTATTCACCTGGATGCTGGGTGAAGCCCTGGGGAAGGACGTGCGTGAAAACCCAAAAACAATGGCATTGGCAAAAGGCTTGCAACGCTCATTTTCATGTTAAGCATGTACACCCAGGGAGGGATAAGCATATTGCATGACAGATGGGCAGATGGGAGACTTTCAAGAGCAAATTTGCGAAACTTGGTGCAATTACACCGATGCCATTAAGTAGATCTATTTGAAGCTTCGATCTAATGGACTTAGAATAATGCTGTTTGGTCTACGCTGCAATTCTCAATCAGAACGATTCAGAGCAGCCTCGTTAAGAGTGATTGTGCTCACTGGTGCATGGCATGTTTCGATAGCATTAAAACCACCCCACTGAGGTCCCGGAGTGCACGATGGTGTCCGAAATAGAAACACCTAGATGTCCGTGATGTATGGACGACCCCAGCATCCCCATGCGCTCAAGATCGATATCAGACAGGTACGCTCGGACACAAATGCGCTCAGAATAGCTTCAGGAATAATGGCACTGCCAACACAAATGATGCATTCTGTTAACACCTGTTACAAGAATGCATGTTGTTAATGCATTAGTAAACTGCGATTTTGAGCCAAACGCACTGCTCCTCGTGCATTGGCAAGTGGCTTCATTCAACCAATCAATGCGATAGTATCTGAGAATGTCAACCATGCCTTCACTATAATAAGAGGTTTATGTGAAGATGTTATTTAGATAGTTCTCTTCCCCTCTCTCGAATGCGCCCAAAAAAACCCCCAAAAACAGTGAAAATTTCAATGTAGTAACATTTTTGTAGAGTATTTGGAATTGCAACTCTTCCATTTTTCGGGATTTCAGGATTTTACAATAAACTGAGCTTGTAACTAGACTAGGCATCGAGCCAATAACCAATATCTAGCTATGTTAATGTACTCTTGATTTGGTGAATTTCCCTGACATTTCCAGACCATTATACATGTAAAATGACCTGTATACATGTATTTTATGATGAATAGTGATAAAATTCGCTCGATTGACATCAATTATGATCGCTTCTAAAGCACAGTGTATAAACATTGCCGCTCTGCAAAGTACAATGATTAAAATCGGATAGATACAACGGCATATGCCCTGCTCCAGATGTGCACAAAATATGTAAGCCAACACTTCAGCAATACTTGCTTAGAAGACAAGAACGACACCTAGCTTGATCGTCAAAATTTATCCTTTTTCATGTTTTTATTTTGTCATTTTTGTTTATCCGAACTTAATATTATCTAACCTAAATTAAGCTGCATGCAAGCACTGTCAGCCTGCTAGCCGATAGGAGAAGTTCGCTTTCTCATTTTGTCTATGAAGGAGATGGGCAGCATCGTGACAAATACCGAATTATAGCCTTATAAATCAAAATGTTTGGCTACAATATTACAGTACTGGAATTTAAACTTTAAATGTCAGCCTGAAGACTGCTTTTTCGTCGTTATAACTCTGTAAACACGTGACTAACAATAGCAAAATTTTATAAACGACCACGTCAAACCGTTACAATAATTATCAGTTTGGAAGTTTGTGAAGTGGGAGCATCCAAGCGATTCATAAGTTTAATTAAGTTGATAATGAACCTCGCAGCGGGCACAACCCTGATTTTGTTGTCAATGCGAAGCTGGCTCGTTGGCAATTAAGGGACTGGTTGGATTGAAAAGAGAATAAACGCAATCAAGCTGATTAGCCGCCTACTTCGGTAGCTTACATAATTTCATTAAGTCCGTGTGGGTCTCCACTAGGGGCATCGGCTCGGGACAAGCGTTTAAAACAGTGAATCGAAAGCCCCTGGGAAAGTCATTTGGTTAAACGAGAAATCGAGTTACAGATTCCTCACTCCCTTTATGCCGCACCAAACACACGCCGCGGGATTTGTAATGCAAGCCTCCAACAACTTTAATAGCAACAGGATCTACTTTAAAGGATGAAAAATTCAGCACAGGGCTGTTCATTTATAGAGCACCAACACGAAATCACCCAAGGATGATACTGTTTACGCACACAAGAAAAGAGCGAAAGTGACCAGTGATGGCCAGTGGCCAGCATCGGTAACTATCCATACAACTCTTAACGACTAACTGTCATAATGGCCGCGGGACATTTTCAAACAAGCTAATGCTAAAATGACCACGAGTGGTGTGACACAGCAGCCATTCAGTTTTCACTTTAGCACCCATTTGGCATTACATTAAAGTTGCCCAAAAAGAAGCATCACACCTATAATTAAAAATAGGAAAAGACCACCAAACATCTTTTGTCTAAATGATTATTTCGCAATCGATGCGTTCATTATGCCCCTTTCCAAATGCGCACAAAACATATTTCAACTCAACTCATAAGGTAAAGTAGATTTGAATGCCACCTGTCCTAGCTGTCGCGATTTGTCCATTTTTTTCAGTTTTTGCTTTAGCCCTAATCATAACATAACATAACCTAACCTAATCTACATAGTAATTTAAGGGGGCTTAGAACCTATACATCCCAAGTAAAATTGTGTACGGTAGTTCCTGTCCACATCGATAAAGATATTTAAAAAGTAAAAAATGTATGTATAGATTATTTTACTGCGGTGGGTACAGGTTTTTTCTCTCCAAATTTTGGTCAATGTTACTGGTTTTATTTTACATAGTTTATATATTTTACATTTTATCAGGCATTTTGTGGTAAAACTTTCAAAACTGGCGCCATTCGAAACGCCATGCCACCTAGCGGCAAAACAGAGATGTCAAAACAACAGATGCATGTTTGTCGTTGTGGACAGGAATCGTCTGCTAGGTAGTAAAGCCCCTTAACCTAACCTAAAAACCTAAAATCTTTATTTAGCTGCCCCAAACCACCAGGCAATCACTGCAAACATATGAGACGTTATGAGAAGTGTGCTTCTCCTAACGGCTCATATCTATTGAACAAGTACTATAGGTTTGAATGAATATAATTAGCATAACAATTCTGCTACCAGAATACCAAATTTTGCCTAGCCCTACTTGAGATACATGTAAGATACGGGGGCCCCTTTTCGTGATATTAACGCACGTAATGGGCATACATTCAAAAGCGTAAGACGTTTCTTTGGTTTTTAAGGAAGTAATTTATTAAGTAATTGATGCTTTGGCTTTAAAATGTAATTGCTGACTTTCCACACACACAAATTTGCAAACTGATTGAACGTTGTTGTTTTTTTACAAAAAATAGCCCAAACACTTTCTACCATCTTTACTTGTGGGTTTAATGAGCTCGTAAAAAACTGGCTGAAGTTTCGAAAGTAAATGGGAACAGTTTAAGCAACATACTGTATCATTATCAAGACATTGGTATCAAACTATACTGGTCCAGGCAAGGAAAAAGAAAAGCAAACTATTGGTTTAATTTTTTTTGTACTAAAATAAGTTCTGCTAAATTACAGTGTATGTTAAACGTAGCTGCACAAGCACGTAGCAAGAGTATTTAAGTATTAATAAGGATAAAACAATGCCACATTTTCGAGCTTAATCTTAAAGATTAAAAATTCTTATGGTATATTAGATCAGATTTATTTTCGGCTGCGATTTTGCAAAACTTATATTTACAAAGCTAAACAAACACTGTAAAAGTTAGGATAGATTAAACGATAAGCGTTCAACGTGAAAATTTATCAACATTACTTTTTTTAACCACACGAAACCAGCACTAAGATAAACCTTTGTGGGAACAATTTCAATAAGTATAACCATGCAGTATGCCAGTTTGTCGACCTTTCTAAAGCATTAGGAGTAAGTATGTAGAGTTTGCAGCGCCATTAGGGCCATTATTTTTGCCGTTTCGTTGATGTCCTACAACACAAATGTTTACGAAAGACGTTTTACTACTATTGACTTCCCAGCTCAACAGGGTCATTGTTTGTCAACATTTTGTCTGCCTGATGCCAGTTACGTAAAGGCTTCTGTCCACAGACGAAAAAATCCACTGACCAGATTAAATAAAATTGCAAAGACGACAATTTCATCTGATAAATGTCTAACTAAAGAAGTAAATCCCAGCGGATGATTTTTTCAGTTTTGTGTCAAGTAGTTTAGTTTTTTGGAGGACATGTAAAGTTGACTGATATGCAACGATAAACAAGATTTTCCAAAAGCTACGTATATAAAAATAACGGAAAAAAAACTATCAGAAGCCAAATACTGTATATACACAACTTTCAAAGGGCAACAGAACCAGCATATAGACTCAGAAAACCATAGAAAAAGTTGAGGTTTTTTGGCCACTAGCCTAGTTAATGTAACTATGAGGTACAGACAACGTGTATTGCATATCCATAATGAGGATAATGAACTAGCCTTTGGCAAACCTGAGATGAATGCCTTTTCTGGGAAAAATGTCTCATTTTACTAAGGAAATGGCGCCTCCGCTACTGATAAGACCCATGATATTGGATATGGCTGGGGGGCTGCTACAAATATAAATTCATAGGAAGCGTTAGGAGATAAGTAGCCCTATATGAATCCCAAAACGTATTGATAGAGGAAAGACCTAGCTACAGGCAAAATAGAGGTCTTTGCTCCCAAAGGCACCGTAATATACCTTATTCAGTTCAGAACATATCTACTTAATTTATTAACTTTTTGACTTTGTGGGCAGTATATTTTATTAAAACATACGATCATACAGTATATCCAAACATCACTTTCAATAAGGCACTTCAAAAAACCAAAAATAAAATAGTTTGTATGTTCATCAAAATATGCAAAACAAACTGGTCACAATGTTTATTCACAACTATTGTAGTGCCTTATTGCACAATTTATATTATTGTACTGTTTCACAGTTGGCTCAAAATATTAAGAAATTATCGACAGCCTTAATTTATTACAAAATGTTTGATAATAATTTGGAATGGCTTAAAAATGCAACGTTATACTCCATTTTTTTATGCAGGAGGTTTAGGTACAGAAAATAACTAATTTGACGTCATTCGTGGAACAAAACCCTTGGAAACCTACATCAGACAGACATGGGACAATTCATTTCTTCGACTGATTTTAATCAATTTTCACGTTAAGTACGAATATACCCACGAGGGAAAAATTCCTTTGACTGGCTTTCAGTTGGATTAGCAGTAAATTAATTAACTTCAGCCCAATTAATGAAAAACATGTCGTATAATAATTAAAGGCATTCTGAATCCAAAAAAAGATTCCATTTAAGCAAAGTCGTTAACGTCATATCGTAATTCCCAGTAAATTTAAGTTGTAAAAATGTGTATAATATTGTAAAAAACTTATTTTTAATGGCCTTCAATAATTAAATAAGATGTTGGAAACATGACATTTTAAACTCACCAGATTAGTAAATGACTGAAAATAAAAGAAAGTAAGAATGAATTTAATTATATTCGTTAGAATGTTTCATTAATAACATTTTTTTAATTTTTACAAAATAACGACGGTCAATGAAATTTTGAAGGTGTACATGTAGTAAGTGACTGTATACTGTATACTGTGTAGTGAATACAGTATGTTCGTTCGACATCTGCTATATTTTAAGGAAATTGACATCCATAATCCAGATGATATCTGGAGAAATCATAATCCACTTATTACATCCATTCTTTGTTAAACCTTGATTGGAATTATCCTGATTAACGTCCCTTCTGAGCCAAATTTAATTTCTAAATAGTGCAATTAATGCATATTTAAAATACTTATTATCAATAAATTTCTTATATATGAATGTGTGGTGCACAAAATTGTTCCAAAACATGAGTTGATTCGATCCATACGTTTCAGCCAATCAACTTTAAAGAAAAGATGAAATGAAATTTCACAAGATTTGAGAATCAAATTTCAGATCTTTAGAGTGGACTTGGAAATTAACAAAGACTTTACAACAGGGCAAAATTAACTAATATTTGTGATGCTACTCATACAAAGTTTTTCGATTAATTTTGGAGTGAATAACTGAAATACATATAGTGTGCATAATAAACCATTTGCATGGGCTTTTATGGTGACTAAAACACTAGAAGTCCAAATGCAATTAACTAAAGTATACATAGTGACTGCTAGAATTTAAAGTAGTTACAGTGCGAATTGCAAACGCTATGAGATGACGCCATAAATATTCACCGAAACTAACGCAGATTAAAAATGCATTGGAAAACCGTACTAAATAAATGTTGATTTCGATCAGATCAATCAATTTGCCAGAATAAACTAATGTAGAGTACGTTACATTAAATCAATTACGTGTGATTCGTGCATGGGATCATTTATTGATGATGTGTAGGGTACAAAGTGGAGGGAAGCTTGAAAAGGTCCAACAAAATCTGATACAATGGTGGCTACCAATTTCTGTAAACGAAAAACTCAACGTTCGAAAAATTCAACCAATAATAATAACAATAACGAAAGAAATTTTTGAGTGTTTCCCTGAAGTTTCCAGACTTGTCGGGTTGAATATAAAATTCCCTGAGGTTTACAGGTTCTCCAGAATGGAAGTCACCATGAATACATATTTTACTGTATATGTAATGCATTACAAATTACCAAAGTTGGTTATAGCACGACCATTCAGCATATACAATCCGGTATTAGTAATTATCATTGAACATGATATATCTCAGTTGCTTCCATGACATTCACATTTCAGGTTTCCCACTCAAATTATCAAGCCGATTTCCCACTCAAATTATCAAGTCGATTTCCCTGACATTTACAAAGTAAAATAATGGATTTTAACTCATTTTTTATAAAAGATGAAACTAATCAATTAACTGACGCAAACTATCTCAATTTCCCTGATATTTCCCTGACATTTCCTGACTTTACAGAAAGTGGGAACCCTACATTCCTCTCTTTCAGGGCAGAAAAACTTCAAAATCTCACAAAATTTTGAAGAATTCAGAGCTAAGGAGACGATTATATGCATAGTTGGTATACAAATCCCAGCCCATGTATTGTCAATTTGTCCACAGTATAGTGGAAAATAAAATCTGTCATGGTCAGCATCTCACAGGTGCAGATTGTCTAAATTTAGACATAGGCTGGACTGACCAATCCTCATGCGAGAATCCCCAGACGTAGCGGAAGCTGATAACCCACTATCGACCTGTACAAATGAGAATTTGTGTATTTAATACTACATGTACATGTATGTACGCTAAACCGAGCTTATAGAAAAGCTATTTTTGGATGTCTCAGCGGCTCCAATGGAATAATGTAGATCTGAAGAGCTGCCTATGTAACCATAAAGGTCAATGACCGCAAATAGCACAGTTACTGCGAGTATTGCGCCAAGAAAACATTATTGATGTACGTGATGTTCAAGAAATGTAGCATTACGTAAAACGAAGGAGAAAAAAATATATCGATCTGTGAGCACTTCCTAGTTTATGACAACTAGTCACTCGTGTTGCATTTGCCATCTGTTGGCAAGACAGAAAAATATACGACAGTTTGGGGTTTTTGAGCATGCGCAATGCCAACAATCATTTTTAACCTTTCGAGATGTACGACCATGATTAATATTTCCCAGAGGAACTCAGGGAAATCACGACCAATCAGCGACCGAAGATAATCTTTTAACTGTTGTGATTGGCCAATTCTGTGAAACGTACTGAAGAATGTCAATGATTTAATATTTTTCTATTATTTTTTGCAGTCAGTCAATCACGGCCAACAATCACAAAGATTTATGATGAACATTTCAAAAACAGCCATTGCTACTTACGGCAATTCAATTTCATCAAACAAACCGATAAAAGGAGAATCAGGATTCTGCATTTCACCCATGCCCATAGAAAATCCATATACAGTATTGCATTTTAGATTTTCTCTGCTAATAACTGAGTTTTCAAAATTTTCATTACGTTCAATTACAACACAATTTCTTACGTTTATTGATTACAAAATGCTTTCCAATGTGAGAAATCATAGCTGGCAATTGATTTAGCTTGACCATATTAATGCTTGTTAATTTTTTTCAACAAACAGTTTTTGTTATCTAAGTAATACAGGGTTTCCCCAGAAATAAAATTTAACTTCCCTGACTTTTCCCGGACCAATGACAATGCAAAAATATGACATATGCTAATGAAGGAAAGCTATATATCTAAACAAGAAATAGAACAAATTTTCATACCGAAACAGAAAATTTAGATAAGTGTTTTTGCGAAATTTTCAATTTCATTACAATTTTCACGGAATTGCTTGTTATTCCTTTATTTTCGTGTTAACCAATAACTAGCTAGGCATAATGTGGTATTTATTTAGTATTTCCCTGAATTTGTCAAGTTAAATCCATTTTCCCTGACTTTTCCAGGCCTTCTAGGTCTGGGATAACCCAGGTAAATGACACTTGATTTAGCTTAAGACCATGTCAATAACAGTTGTACACATTTCATTAGCACTAAACATTGATAATTAGTGCAAATGTATATTTATTTCGCAATATACTTCTGTTCCATGTGATTTCCCCAGTGGTGCGTTAATATCTTCGAGCAGTAAATATTTAACTCTATATTTACTTGTATTGAACACAATAATGACACCTTCCCTTGCTGTCAGCCTACCAGCCATTAGGAGAAGCCCACTTTCACGCGATGTCTTTGATGGAGCAGGAACAATTTCGAAGTAACCCGCATAGGCAAATACAGTAAGTATTATAACAAAATGATCTTTGTACAATATTTGACTTCCTAAAAAAGTTGTTTTCTGAAGTGATTTCAAACTTCAGTAAGGAAGTATTTCGAAAAGCCACACAGCAATAGAGAGAACTGGATTGTTTGCTACACATTTCAAATGTAAACCTCTCGATAATGGATTTTATTATAAGGGTTTTCAATGTTTTCAGGAAGCTAAAAATGAGCCTCCTCAAATGCATTCGAGTACATAAAATTTTCCCTTTCAAGTGTTCAGGAAAATGGAAATAACGTCGACGAATAAATGGGTTATACGAGCATAAAAATTGCCATATAGGAAGCATGTGTCACTCAAGGGCCCAAACATCCATATGATAATCCTTTCCTTTCATAAAATACTTGTACTGTATGTGGATGGTTACGCGTGTTTGATATGTATGGTTTCGTTTTCTGCTTTACTAGCAAATTGGAGGGAAGTTCCAAATTACTCAACAAAGCGAATCGATAACCATTCAAGAATATTCATATTAATGAATTCGCAGTGGCGTTGAAAAGCATGCTCATTACTTAGTAATTAATTATATTACCCTTCCCTTTGAAAGGCACCCTTAGTATGTTGAAGCATTGATATTAAATAAAAAGCTAACAGAAAGAAAAAAAAATCAATGACGCATTCCGTCGCATTGAAAATGAGAAAATATTCTTGAAAGCATTTTTAAAAATTACGAAAAACCCTAATTGATGCAGTGCCAGAGAATTACTAACGCGTCCTTTGTAGATTTACATACGAAAACAAAAATGCTATGCAGGAGAAAATCTGGCTCAATATTTGTGCTGATATTTGCGTAGCTGATGAACTTATTGTTACCTTGGTAACACAAAGTGAAATCGCAAATTTAGCTTCCTAACCGATGCTGCCATCTAGTGGCATAAGCATGCAACTGGTTGAAATTGCAGCCAATAAACGATGGCAAAAACAATGCAAAATATTTCGACACTTGTGGTCCAACAGTTGTTTAATTTTGAAATCTTGAAGTTATTCTAAGACTTAAGATGATAGGAGACAATGAAAAAAAGTTAGCAAACAACCCTATTCTAAATGTAATTTACAAAATCAGACATCTTAATTTACACCATCAGACACCTTGAATTAGTTTCAGAATCTTAAATTATTTTTTTTTAGTTTTTGTATAGTTTTTTAACTGAACATGTAGCAAATTTATGGATTGTAAAAAAAATTACGAAATCCACTTATGAAAAGTGGATGAAAGTTTTCTAGAGATTATACCCAACAATAGAAAGTTGCCAAACAACCCTGTCGTTGGTGTAATTTACAATATCAGACATCTTAATTTACACCAGCAGACATCTATCTTAACCTAGTTTATTATAAATTATTTCTAAGTTTGCAAAGTATAAATAATACCAGAGAAATGCAACGAATTTGTGAACCGAAGAGTAAAGAGGATAAAACTTAACACGTGTTATTTTTATCAGAATAGAAAAAAGGATTTTCCTCCACTTCTCAGTTAAATAAAAACCCAATTTCATCTCAACTAGGTTCCCAGAACATCCCAGAACAGGCTCCTGTATGGTTGATGAAATTAAAGCAAGCCAGGTTCAGTGCTAGAGCTGGCATCTGGAGGGCTGAATGCGCAACAAACTGCTGCGATCGATATCAATCGATATTAAAGCATCCGTGCTGCTTGTTGAATACAGCGAATCAAAGGCTAAATTCAGCAGAAAACAGGAAAAGCGCTGTGGACTACGTCTTTCAGACGCTATGCAGCAGAATTTAGCCATCCATAAAATACCAGGGACACCAGCAAATTGTTCTTCCATAAAAGGCATTTCATAAATGGCTTGGTTGATGGATAACACCGTCCACCCCTCTACCACATTGAATTGTATAAACCCCAACGATATTACAACAAAAGTTACACTTTATTTTTAACTAGTTAACTATCAGTCAATACCAAAAACCTTGCACGAACTCCGGGCTTAACCCACTTATAAATTAAACTGTCCCACTTATAAAAATTCCTTGAAAATTACTTTTTACTAGATGGCTATGTACTGAATGTTAATACACAAATGTAACATATACTATAACCATTATATTGACCAGTACTTGTTCAAAATGGAGTATTTCAAGTGAGATGTTTGATCTTAGTTTTTGTTACGTATTACAAAATTTATTGAAATAAAAATTAATCCGGTGAAATTAGGAACAAAATGTCGAATTGCTATTGAAATTAAGTCAGCTGAAGTCATTTTTAGAAACATTATATACGAATATGTAATAAATGTGCCAGTTCATTACAACCTAATGTCACATGTGCTTTCTGCTCTACAGTAATAGAGTTGGCGATCCTGATATCGTATTGTCGACTACAGCGTACATAGGGTGTTCAAAACTTGTGTCGATAGGAGGGCAACTACGTGTACATGTATAGTCAAGGTCGTGGCCTACCATGTACTATGTTGGTTTATACTGCGACTCTCATAACGATGCATTTTGATTTCTAATTAACATTGACGCCAATGGGGTCCTAAAAGCATGCATTGATGGCAGCTGGTCAGCACTAAATATTTAACAACAAGATAATAAACAAGTTATGTAATGTACATAAGCTTTTCACGTACGGGATATCCTATTACAAAAATTATTCGAGCACTGGCGATGAAATAAAGTTTCATTCATTGTCATAACGATCATTGATAAACACCATCTCATTACCTGTTCAAAACGTTTTGTAATTTAAATCTAGCCTATTGCAATGAAACGGATAATTTCTGTAATAACTAACCAAAATTATAACGTGGCAACAACTTCAACCAGAAATCACTTAACTGTGTTATCTTTGTGTTACATAACACAAAAAAAGTAAAATGAATGTCGGGTTTTCAGAGTATTGTTGAATATTTTTAAAAATGGCTACAAATCCCAAAGTGATGTCAATTAGACATGGTTAATTGAAGTGACGCAGGAAAAATGTAAATCACACAAGTGGGCCAATATCTAATCCGTATCATACTGTACAGAAGTTACCTTAAGGAAGTATCGACTACTACGAATATTCAGAAATAACGTTTAAATTAAATCTCTATACAGACTACGACAAGACTATCACGATTTTGTAGATTTTCTAAATTCATTACATGACGAGGAACAGTGAAAAACAAACTTGTGAGTCATGTGTTCTTAAGTAAAAATTTAGAAGGGCAAAAGCTGCAATACATAAACATCAAAGTGTAGCAACGACAGACGTCCTCTCAAGTGTCTAGGGAAATCATAATTGAATTTCTACAATAACAACACGTTCCAATTCAAGACGTTGAATGTCATGGCCAAATAAGGCTCTGCCCGATGTGATGGACAGTTGCAAAACTATTCCTTATGGAATAAGGAGTAAATAGTTTGGTTTTAATAAAGTTATGTTTCGCATTTATGTACGACATTAATGTACTACGAGCTTCCAGTTTCCAGTCACACAACGGCCACCAAAATTCCCATTTAACTATTGGTATGTTCAGTAACTTACTTTTAAAATATCCCGAAAATATGCAGCAGTATAATGCCGATGATTCATGACGTACGTTATCCGATAAAACGCATACTGATCAAGGTTTATTTGCGACTTCGGCAATGGTAATATACGAGCGACATAGACGAACCAACTTTACAGCTTGTGCGACTGAACGAAAGTCTAACAGGTGTGCGTTTGACATAGTGTGCCAGTCGTTTGTTTTAACGTCATTCAAGACAAGTGTAACGAAACAAACACTCAGTAAAACGTTCAATGTGCGAGGCCGTGTGCTTTGTATCAATCAGCAGTCGAAGACATCACACCGTAACTGCAGCCAATAGAAATTCAAGCTGATGTAACAGAACATGTGTACCGTTCTATTCAATGAAACAAAATCTATTCGTGGCCATCACGCAACTTATGCGTGCACGTAATAACATGTTGTCAAAAATTGGTTTCATTCCAATGAGAAATACATGCACTGCAGTCAATAGACACCATATTTTCAAATGTGGCAGTAGCACTGACGATATATCAATTCGCAAAACTGAAGTTGAATTTGTGAATGTCTATATAGTTTATTTCCCATCATTCAAAACTAACGGTTGACTACATTTATGCGGAATATTAATATTATTTCTAGTTCACTATTCGTCATATTCACAATGGAGTGACTCGGTCATTGATCAACTTGAACGTGATAGTTGTAAAATTGAATACTGTTTCCTAAAATGTACAGGTAGGCCTATCTGGAAGATTGATCACCGAATTGGTTGAAGATGTCCCCAAGCGAAATCATTCACTATCACATTCATACATAAAGGTGCGTTGCTTCTACATGTATATAACAAAACATGTTATATGCAAAGTTATACAACTTGTTTGAAAATGAGAAGAATAAATGTTATTTAACAAGTTGTACAACACAGTTAAAAATAATTTCTTACATACCAATGTTTTGTGACATAGTGTAAACGCACCTTTATGTTATCAGCCGATAAATTCTGCAATGCAACAAAATTAAAAAGATTCGAAAAGACAGTCTCTTTTATAGCTCAGCCTTAAGCTACAAGGAATTCAAATTAACAATGTACGATGGTGTCCACCCTAACTGTCGAATAAATTGGGTTGATGAAACACACACACCCCACACCACATAGTATTTGTTCACTTACTGCTACAATGTAGTAAGGTACTGAGATGAACTGAAGTTGTTGAAATTAAAACAATCTTGACATTTCGCATTTGGGCTCATTTGAGCGCATTTGGGCGCATTTGAGTTGCAAAAGCAATTTGTTGATAAATATTAATGCTGAAACATGGAAAATGACTACGAAATGCTAAACTGGTCCATTGCCATCAACCATATAACATTTATACACACTTTCGTCAACTATGCAGTACACAGATACATGTATTTTTAGAAACAAATTCATGATAAATATTAAAGACTAAGGGAGCAACATTTGCTATGAAATGCAAACCAATCCAATGCAATCGGCAATTGTATCAGCATCTACATGTACTATTATCATTCTCCAACAAAATGCGAACTATGAAAGATTAATGGCATGCCTAGCATTACTGCTATAGAATATTCGTCTTTAGATTCATTTAAAACCAATTTCCTCATTTATATAAATCCGTGTGTATAGCACACAGGCCTTCCTACATAGATAATGCCAACTGTATTAGTGCAATGCGTTTTATCTGTATATAATATTCAGTTGTAAGAATAAAGAAAAATGATGGCTTCAAAGAAGTACCAGAATGTGCTATAAAGACGAAAAATCGATACTTTTTCTACTTTTATCTTTTGCAAAATGTGTAGATGCACACAACTCGATTTACAGCATTGAAGCATATTTTCGCACCAAACCCTCAAAATGTGTATTTGTAAAACCTACGAAACCTACGAAAAAAAGTTTTATATAAATTTCATGCCTGAGATAGGCACCAGATTACGTGTCATTTCATACAAAAAGTGGATTGATTACTTTTAGGAATTATCCGTATATTGTATGTTAGTGGCTTTAAACAAATTTCAGCCTTAATTCAAAGGCAGCACTAGACCATAATGGCGGAATTTTAGAAGAACCCTCCGTTGATCTAATCGATATCCATTAGAAAACATCAATTAATCTTCAACGAAAATTCCACCGCTCCCACAAAGCTTGCTTCAAAACTTTACCAATAGTCTTAAAACGCTATAAAAACTGGAGTCATATTACAGTGAAGAAATTGTTACGTCATTCAATGACAGGCATTGTGCAATTACTAATTACACGCACTTTCTTTTTACGGCAATTTGGGTCAAATCTGGTAATTATAAAGACTGAAATTATTACCACAGCTTGCCCAAATACATGTATCTCGAGTTATAACAGGGCTCTTCCAGAGCTGAAATTGTCAACTTCCCTGACTTTTCCAGGTTTTATAAAAATTCCCCTGAACACCCTTGCCATTGAAAATGTAAAAATATGACATGCCAATGTAAGTAATGTGACATTTCTTATTATATTATAACAGGAGAGAAAACAAATTCGCACTAGGAAACAGCAACTTTAGATTAGCTTTTTAAATTTTTTTAACAGGACTGCTTGGTATCTCTTGATTTTTATGCTAACCAATAACTAGCAATGTACAATCTGTTATTGATGTGTTGAATTTCCCTGCCTATTTCAAAGTAAATCCACTTTCCCTGACTTTTTCACGTTTTCCAGGTTTGGGCGGACCTGTACAAGTCCATATATTTGGAGATATGAAGTTGGTTATTGAAAAAGCACCAAACCAGCTAATAAAGATGTAAATATTCCTACTGTACAAGGATTATCACTACTGTCAAACCACGTCGTATGACGTCCACAATGTTGAATATTTCTCAAATAACTGAAAAACATTTCTTTATAACTAGCCGTTGGACCCATCCAATTCAATTCAATTTAACTCAGTACCCTACTGTCAGTAATTTAATACCATGTGGTAGGGCATCTCCATTCAACTGGGTATCTCCATTCAACTGGGTATCTCCAAATTGCATTGGAAAAACTTCAAAAATTCACTTTAAACTTCGTTTTTTTGAACCACCAATGTAATAATTACCAATTAATGGTTGTTTTACTTGAAATACACCTGTAAAGTTGGCTAGTTTTCTCTGAATTTTCTGATCACCATACGTGACGATACTACGAATCAACGTAGTATGGTATATATGGTATTCGAACGAAAAATTCTAACTCCGAAAAATCCGGACAGATACACAAACAGCATAAGGATTTTTTCAATTGTAAGTATGAATCAATATTTCGTATGCTCGAGCCAATTAGTCGGTCAACCGTGGGATAATTTTATTGTCAGAAAGTGCATTTCTTCCGTGAAGCGGCTAAGATTATAGGGTAAATCTCAATAAGCGTGGGCGTGCAGTTTCCACGAAAATACGAACATGATCAACGGATTTTCGCACATAGAGGCAGGCAGAGACCGTCAATATGTGAGGAAATTGTCTACACTTAGTGCGAAGTTATTGGTACACACGCACGGAGGAATAAGGAGCAAATCAGCAGCGCCACGCAATTTAATCACAGGAAATGTGTACACTATCACGAAACTCGTAACCCTCGTACTGTATAGCAATATCCAATACAATCGTGAAAACCGTGCACTGACCCAGTGTATGGGTGAGATGAAACAGATGACAGACACAGAAAACTTAAAACTTATGAGATGCTCTTTGGCATAGGCCAATATCAGCAATCGCTGTATCACGGCATCGAAGTAAGAGTTTCTGATGGACGGAATTGAATTTGTTTGAATTTCTACTTGAGTAGCTGAAACGAAATTACGCGATTTGAAAATTCGAAAAAGAAACATCCGAGCGCAAATACCAAATAAAAGGGCGAAAACCGCTCGAAATGTAATGGACAGCCCTATAACGTACATGTATTATGGAAAACCACTTGGATAACGTTGGCAAAAAGAGGAATATATTAGCCTACGTATATCGAGTAAGCAAGGCACGTCGTATATATGCTAACGTGTTTGCCTGTAGCTCAGTTGATATATAAGAAGCAGATCAGTGCTTGAGGAACCCGAAAATGAAACTACAGAAGCATGAAGACGGCACCCATAAGGCCTGTTTTTCTCCATTAGACTAGGGAAGCTTCCGGAAATACATATGCCATCAATCAAGGCTTCTACCGCATAAAATCTGTCCTTCGATTACACGATGTTACAGATTTCATTCATCAGTTATCCGTTATCGATCCACTGTCATAATTGGAGCGAACCAAATAGCCACAATTTATTATTCTACACTACAACGGGGAGTTAGCTTTGCAGTACTAGAAATGTTGCAGTAGGATACGCACATCGCTGTATGAAATGATGTTGAAAACTTAAGTTTTTAAAGAATCGTCAAAAACATTAACTATATCCCTTATATCCGCTTCGTGCTTTTCAGACTTATTCTTCAGACTAAGTTTCTGAACAAAATTTCCTTAAATAGTATATGACACATCCAGTAACTTAAGCTACATTATTTTGCTTTTCAAATATTGCACATGTTTTCATAGGGAACAGCAAGTTTAGATTAGTTTTGTTTTGTTTTTAAATCGAAAATTTTATGTTTGATTTCTTCCCTAAACGAGTTAAAAGATGAGTTTGTTCCACATTTATTTATATGCATGGCTGACTAATTGTGCTTTCTCTTGACTTTCGTGTTAACTAACACTGTAACAGTACGGTGTAAACATGTAACAAGCTACGTGTATGTGAAAGCAAATGCAACATTGTTATGTCAAATTTCTTTGACTTTTTTAAAATAAAGTCACCCTTCCTTGAGCATTGTAGGCCATTTAAATGCAGTTTCCCTGACAATTTCAGGTTGCCCAGATTTTACAGTTCTTGGGGAGCCCTGATATAATGATTTTGCTCAGCAATTCTAACCCATATCCATTACTGTAAAGATATAGGGAAAAAAACTAAAATGTTAGTTGATATGAAACCACGCCCACCAAGCTGTATCTGCAAACATCATTTTCAAAACAGTCATAATACAAAAACAATAAAACAGCGATTAAACTATCGCTTTTGATATTGACAGTCTTATTGTACCCTTGTGTATCACAATCACACCATGCCAGGCTGGATGCCATCTACATCACTCAAATTATAGGCTGTTAACCAAATCTGCTCAAAATACAATGCTTTCATGACTTTTTCATGAATTCTCCATGAATGATCATTTTAAAAATATTTTGATATGTTTCTTACTGTTTCTTTGACATACATTTTTATTATTCATAGCATAACTTGGTCGAGCAGTCGTTTTGACAGTATATGGTGGCGTCAGGCTGCAACATGAACTACAGAAATCGATTTTTATCTGCTAGTTAATATCATACAGGGTGGGTCGTAATTACAAGTGCAAAGAAATATCAAGAAATATACCCCAATGGTATCATACACTGTAGATTAGATGGTTATGTCACATCCAAATTACCAATACCGCGTTCAGACCTATATTTGCAGTGTTTTGTTGACAAATTGTGACTGTAGATTTTGCCATTTACATATTCCATAAGCATATTCCCTCATCACACTTAAACCAAAAGTACTTGCAGTGAATGGATATTTGCGACACACGAAGTACTCAGCCTGTGAAGGCATCTAGGAAATGAAAGTAATATTCACGAATTTTGAAGCCATGAAGAAAAACATAAAATAAATGAGCAAATACAAAAAAAAAAAAAAAATCATGAAATATATGAACGGTGTATACAGCTTCGATGAAATAGCTGTAAGACGATTTTGCCAGATTTAATGTTTCCAATTAATAACGTTTGTTATTTTTCCATTTTTTGCTCTCGGAAATGTACACACATACAGTACGTTCAAATTTTCATCGATGTACACGTACTAGCGAATCTATTGACAGAATAATAAATGCCGTCGTTGAGCACGATTACAATGACTCAACGAATGTCACTGAGCAATAATCTGTTAGCCAGGGATTTGTCAGACTGTCTCATTCAATTACATTTCTAGTCCTCTTGTTTGGTCACAAACGCACGTTTCTGGGAATTTCTTTATAGGAGAAGCAAGTGTAGCTCTTTGCATAGTACCAGTCATAAAAAGGTGAATTTTACACATACAGAAAACCTAGCGTGAGAATATTCAAATGCACTATGACTACAAGCCTCAAGTCATCCCCACCCTTCCCCATTAATAAGCAAATCACGGTGGCGATATAGCATACAAGACCACGTGGCATGTGTCACCTCGCAATGGGGATATAAAATGCACTTGAATGGCTTAAGTGTGATTAGTGTTGTTTTGTTGTCATAGTAACTATCAAATTTTAAGCGCATCTACACCCTCCGCTAACCTATGTGCACTTATTTAAATACAGCAATCGTGAGCTGCATGATACGCAAAATTATCGTAAAGGTACTCCATTAAACAAATTAATTGACGCATCTGCAGCCGCAGAGGTTATTCTGCAGATATTTAGGGTAACTAGCGACCATCAAAATGTATGAAAATCGAGTAGAATTTTTTCTCTACGAAATTCAAGAACCGTAACGTTTTCAGGAGAAAAACAAACTTTGCTTAACAAGAAGTGTACGGTAGGTAGTTCACCAAAGTATACATGCCTGTTTGGTAGCCCAAAAAGTATTAACTACTATATTGAACTAGGCTTTAATAAGATATCTAAAATTAAAATAGAATTCTTGAATTCTTTGCTTATGGAAATTGCTTAAATGAAGAAGTTGAATTACTTGACTAGGGCAGAATTATCGAAAGGCATGGATTTAATCGACAGGGTGTCTACTGAATTTAGTATTGCAAATTCCATGACTTTTAGAATATGCTTTTAGAAATGCCTATTAGAATACAGTGGTATTCATGTTTCATTTCATCGTTAAAATGATTTCCAGAAACATTGTCTACCACCGTGATGACATGTTGAATTTTAACCAAAATTTATATTTTGAAATCAATCAAATACAAACATTCCATAACCCTGATGTAAATTTCATGACTTTTCCATAACTTCCATGACCGGTAGATAACCTGACCGATTAAGCAAAAACGTGTGATGTTTTAATTAATATGCCCAGTTTACACAAAATAGGTACATGTACAGTATACAGTATTTCAATCCCATTTGCTAGTAGACAACAATGACACCTGTCCTAAATATTTCAATTTATTCTTTTTTATGTTCATCCTAACTTTATACCTACTGTACTTGTATATAACCTATCCTTTGCGAAGCTAAACAAAAAAATGTAATTTAACTGTTTAGCTGCCCCTAACCGCAAGCAATCACTGCCACTTCACGAGCCATCAGGAGAAGCTCACTTGTTCACAGTGCATAACTACAGCCGAACTCGATTATAACCAGCATCTAGGGACCAACCCAATTTGCTCGTTTAACCGTTACTCAATATATCCGCGAAGAGCTAAATTCGCTATACATTTAACGATAACTCACTTCTCGTGAATTAATATACGATTTCCTTGCTTAGAAAACTTATTTCGGACGCTAGTTTGCTGTTAATTAATTTAAATTCACCCTCAGTGCATAGGAAATGCAACGGTCAAGTATTTTGTCACAATGGTCG